>BHFT01046501.1:0-18927 GCA_004320025.1 Laticauda laticaudata
CCTTTCCTAAGAGGTCTGTAGGGGGCGTGCATAAGTGCACCAACATGCCTACCGTCCCTGTCCTATTGTTTCTTTTAATTATTTTTATTTTTCTTATATGTATCCATGTATTCATAACTATGTTTTTACGTATACCTGTTATCTTGTGAGCAATTGACAAAAATAAATAAATAAAAATAAAAAATAAAAATAAAGTGGGGTGGGCAAAGGAGATGGAAGAGCTACAGGACATATCTGCAAGAGAAGCTTCCTTCCCTGCCACTCAGAATAGCTCACTTCAGTGAGGCAGATTCAAGCATGCAGAGCAGCTTGAATTAATTACCGTGAAGAAGAAAGGATCAGGCTAAGAGAGTCCCCAGGAGAAAAGCTAATATTTAATACCAAACCCTTTGAAGATGTCAAACTTCTGTTTTATTTCTTATGTCCCAGAAGCCTCCTCCTGGTGCTATCTGCTAGCAGCTCCATTTCTTATTCTCATTACTAACCACATTACAGAGGTGGTCAATGGCCACAGCAAGGAGATGGTTTTGAAGCTGGCACAAAGAGCATCTTCCATCTCCCAGGCAATAAAATATAGCCATTGGCATCTTCAAGCCCTGGAAATGCTAAAAGTCCTTGGCTGAATTCTATATCACATATTTTACCTTTTAGACAGCTCCTGATAAAGCAAGAAGCATCAATGGGAGACATGGGAGTTTTTATGAATATTTTCTATTTCTAGAATAATGGAAAGGCAAAGCATATAGAATGCACAGAGAACTTTTCTATATTTCTATGTATTGACCCCAATGACAAATTATCAAGTTTTGGCAATGGAATAGGTATAAGTCTACCTTACAATTCTAAAGAGCTGTAACATATTAATAAAGAAGTAAAATTGGGTGCAATTAAGTGACAACAAATTAAGTTATCCAAGAAAATTATTCTGAGCTGAAAAAGCACAATATTCAATTGGAAACTTCCCTGAGAGTTTGTGATCTAATTGCTCAAGAGGATTGTTATTTGTAGAAGGAATGATGGAACTTGGGGATGGAGTAAAAAGAAGGATCAGCATAGAATAGTTAGTAACAAGAAAACTAAGTCCTAAGCAAACACCCAACTAACTGTTGATCATTATCTGAGAAGATTCCTGTGCACAGGCTTTTAGCAATAAATCAGATTAATTGAACCTTCACATATGAATCTGGTCTTTCATGCCTGACATATTTCCTCAAATGACCGTGAAAGTGGAGTAACAATGGAGTGCTGTCTTGTTTTTGGATCTCCTAAAGTACTGTGTGGAGGGAAAATCTTAGTGTAGGGCAGTGATGGCTAACCTTTTCGGCACCAAGTGCCCAAAGCACATACGCACATCCCCAAAATGCAATGCCCCCTGCATGCATGACCTCCCCATCCCTAAGCATGAGTGCATCACCCTGTGCATGTACTCCATTCCCCATGCATGCGTGCATGAACCATGCATGCAACCTGCCCATCACCCATGTGTGTGTGAACCCTGTGTGCGCCCCACCCCCTGCGCATGCACGGCAAAGACTCAAAGACCAGCTGGCCGGCAGGAGGCATGCATGCACTTGCATGGCAGAGCTGAGCTGGGGCGAAGGCTCACATGCCCAGAGAGAGGACTCTGCGTGCCACCTTTGGCACACATGCCTGCGTGCCACCTTTGGCACACACTGGTGGGATTCAAAAATTTTTACTATCAGTTCTGTGGGCATGGCTTGGTGAGTGTGGCAGGGGAAGGATACTGTAAAATCTCCAGCCAGAGGTGGTATTTTCTAGTTCTCCGAATTACTCAAAATTGCCATGACCGGTTCTCCAGAACTGGTCAGAACCTGCTGAATACCACCTCTGGTGCCATAGGTTTGCCATCATGGGTGTAGGGGCTCAACTAAAAAGTATAACCCTAATTTAGAGCAAAATCGTTCTGAAGAGGAAGGAAAAGGTACGAGATCTTCAATGTAGGGGTGTCTCAGGTAGTAAAAGAGTAAATCCTTTCCTTATCATATTTTAATAATTCATTTCATAAAAAGAATTAAAATAAAAATTTTAATTTCATCTTTAGGTGGACCCAATGATATATATAATTGAGCATGATTGTTTAACCAGCTTGTTCCCTTACAGTAGTAAAACCTACTTTGTATGTTATCTTCTGTAGTGCAATCCTACACATTGAATGCTTTTGCTGAAAGTCAAGGCAAACTATATGTATTGTATTCCCATGGTCAGTTAAGCTACTGTTGTTACTCTACCAAAATGGAGAATGGATATTTTTAATAAGATTTAAACTTGATAAACTCATGCCATGCAATGCATTTTTTTCCTAATTCTCACAAACCAACAGCTTAATAATTTCCTCCAGCATTTTGACAAGTATCAATAGAAACCCAATAGCACTTTATTCCCAGACCCTGAAATCTGTATGGGACAGGTGAAGGAACATAGATGCAATTCTGTTATTGAAGCTTTAAGTTTGTGCAGTGTATATTAAGAAGGGACAGAGCTTTGATTACAATCACAGGTACCTTTTTTTTTTTTTAGACATACTCCTGTTGTGGGTACTCGTGCCCNCACAGGTACCTTTTTTTTTTTTTAGACATACTCCTGTTGTGGGTACTCGTGCCCATATACTCTTTTTGAAATTAGCATAGTGACTGGCCTAGTCACCCAGCTGGATTTCATTCCTAAGGCAGACCGAGAACTCACAATCTCCTGGTTCGAGACTAGCACCTTCATCACCACACCAAACTGGCTCTCATGTGTTCATGTGCAACTAAGACACAATCCCTCTCCTCCTCTCCAGTATTTTCAAGCTTAAGGAACTTTGTCTCAACGTTTCCACTGCCTTTATCCCTTTAATCAATTATTCTGTACTGACTAGGATTAGATCTATGATGAACAATATCAAATGTGGAACAAAAATTATGGTTCAGAATTTCATTTTCATAAGCCTCTATTAAATCCTAGTCCACTTTTCCATTAGTAAGCTACTGAAGTAAATGAATACTTAAGAGATGAAAAATGTGCCATTCTACTTTGCTGTTGTTTTTCCTCTTTTTTCTCTTATTCAATTTTTTCTTCTTATTGTTTGTTATTAATACATAGCAACAGCTCCTAGAAGAGCGAGCTGCATTACAGAATTGTCTCAGTCTGCAGTTTCAAGAATACAAAAAAAAATATGGTGACATAAACTATGCCTATAAAAACCATAGTCCCTGGTGGGTTGTGGTTTCTAGTGTATGCTGCCACTGAATTTATAACCCCTCAAAAATCAACAAAAATCCTGTCCGAGGACTTCAAAAAAAGAAGCATATGATGAACACAGTATGCATACAAAGAGGAAATTGCTTGGAAAAAATGATTCCTTAAATTAATCTTTTTTCCAGCTGGTGAAATTTATGGGTCATCAGTCAAGTTGAAATACAATATTTGATAGAAAAGTAGACAAGCACATAAGAATATCAAATGGTACAGTTGAAGAAAACCAGGGCAAGACATCTTCAGACAAAGGCAATATCAAAGAACTTATTTTACTAGCATAGTTGACAAAAGCAAAGTTCTCAACCTGGGAAGAGTAAAGGATAATATCATCCCCACCTGAGTCTCAGAGACACAGCTCTCAGTTTTCTTTCACACCTGGCATTCCAAAATCCTTAAATCCCTTGCCTCCAAGTAAGCACACCCACAACAAGCATAGAAACAGAAAGGCTGCCCCCTCAACAAAGCTTAATATTTAGAAAAGGTTTGCAAGTTATTTTTTAAAAAGCAGCCATACGTCCAAGTTTTTAATTTAGACTTGTAGTCAGATTCATGGAAGTCATTAGCCAATTTTGCAATTATTAGTGGCAATTCTTCTTCATTCATTCCCACAAACAGTTTCTGAAAGAGACTGCTATTAATCTCATTTGGCACATCTAAGCTGAAAAATAAATGACTTCTATTTTAAATTGAGTTGATCTGTTAGAACATTTTATATGCCAATTCTTAAAAATCTGGTAAGTAGCTCTTGTTTAAGCCACTCATACTGATATAAACAACATGTGAATTGTTAAAAGATATGTTAATAAGATGCTAAAAGGTTGTGGAAAAGTTGTCATTGTCTCCAAATCCATTGTGAAAATCAAAAAGTGCCCTTTTGCTGTAGGCCTATGTATCTATCACATTTGTAAAAGCAGGTTTAAAACATGATTTGGGGAGATTTGTATTTCAGTGGAGACTTTCAGTGATGAGTTGTCCATAACAAAAGTGACAAAGAGTCAAAGACCCCCTAAGTGGTAGCTGGAGCTTTATGTATTACGTTCCACACTGCCAAATATTAACCACCCAAGGCATAAAACATAAATCCACAGTCATGAATCCATGAGCCAATCACCACAACAGAAACATTAAAAGAATGAAATAAAATTTAAAATAATCATTATTATCCTAATACAATCATCTTGTGTTCATAAAGAATGTAATGTATCCCCTAGTGGCAAGTTGTACGAAAGGATCCTGAAGGAACCTAGGAGCCAAGCCATATCAGTTTAAAAAACTCCTAGCATGAAGACTCCTCCATTTTGTATCTATTGTTATTTTTGAGTCATCTTCAAAGATATTCCCATATAAGGTACACTGTGGTAATCTAACCAGGCATATGTCACTGTTGCCAGAGCTTCCTGCTCCAAGCAAGATTCCAATTGATGCGCTTAAAGAAGGATCTTCAGG
This sequence comes from Laticauda laticaudata, assembly GCA_004320025.1. Taxonomy (NCBI): domain Eukaryota; kingdom Metazoa; phylum Chordata; class Lepidosauria; order Squamata; family Elapidae; genus Laticauda; species Laticauda laticaudata. The sequence goes on from BHFT01046501.1 coordinate 4,705, forward strand.
GTGACCTGAAGATCACAGACCTGATTCCTTGGTGGAGAGATTCCCCAACCAAGAAATAAATCCTGAGAAGACAAAATGCCAGACTTCTGTATAAACAGTAATTTTGGACCTGAACTTCAACCTGATTTGTATCAGTCTCTTGTAACCTCTAGAAAGAGTGTCACAGACTTTCTGGTCTGGCCCAAGGTGAATATGTTTAACTGGGTATTACGAGCATACTAATACCTCATCTCAAACTGATGGACAACCTGTCCTAGTGGTTTCATACATGTGTTAAAAAAAGGTCCTGTCATCGTTTCAAGGTAGACCAAGTTAGTAAACAAGTGCCACAAGAAATATTCTGTTGACATAAGTTATAATAACAGAATGTTAAATACACGAAAGCATTTCTCCTTCTCTTCTTTTTATACCAGAGTCAAAGAAGATGAACTTTGAGTTTCTTTCTCATGCCTTCCTATTTTTCCCGTCAAGTTCATGTTTTCCTAATCGTTGTTACTATTTGTTTAAAATGCCATCTCTGCACAAAGGATTCCCTGTTGTGCTAACCTCTCCTCCCTTGCCACCAACTGGCACTGTCTGCTTGAGGAGAAAGAGATTGTAGAGCAGTGCTTCTGATCCCCAAACTTTGCAGATAGTCTAGAAAGTTACCATTGCCAAACCACTAGTGAAAGATCAAGTACAACCAAGAGGAATGCAATCAGGATCTTGTTGAAGGTTGTCAACCAAAGCAACCCAAGATACTTATGTCCCATATCCTGACTGAACTCTATCTGAATCTATCATCACATAATTTGCTTTTGTATGACATTCTGTAACTGAAACTTTATCATGTTTTTAACAGCCTTCTTTAGAAATAGAAAGCTAGAAACAAAATGTAGCCAGATCTTCAACAATGCATGCTTAACTGCCTCTTTTAAAGCGCCTAGTATAACCAACTCTCCTAGATAGTCATTATCATTTACCAATCTAGTCACTCAATCCCTGTCCCATAGTGAAAGGACCCAAAATGAGTATACATTTCAGTTACAGGCTACAGAGCCCTTCTTTATCAGACTTTATGAGCCAAAGTGAATTTTGTATCACTGAACAAGACTTTGCTCCAGTCACAATTTCAGAGACTGGTCAGGTATAGAAAAAACAAGAATTTGAATGACTTTTATCAGCAAACACTATGCAGATTGGCAGATCTTCCTGCCTATCTCTTCCTGGAAGGAGCAGGCCCTCTTAACTAGTACTGCTGAACAACAAACCAATGACACAATAAGACAAATAGTGGTAGTTCACTGGCCTGATCTTTACAGGTTAAGCTCTTCTCCATAGTTGTGCTGCTTTTTGTACAAGTGCTGTGTGATTTATTTCTAGTGTTGAAGCAAATTCATCTCCAAGAACCAAACACAAAGTATCATAAGATTGGTAAACCGAGAATTGCTGCTGTAGGACAATCACTTCAAGAGCTCTGTTAACTCCTCAGTAAAACCAAGCATTTGATGAAACACACTGCAAGTTCCTGGGAAATCCCAAAGTACCTGATGAAATCTACTCATTATTCAATTGAGGTTTTGGCCCTTGGAGACAAACAAACAAAACAAGAAGCTTCAAGAACCTAATGTAATCACAGAAGTCCTAGATTTTAGAGTCGTCTTAGTGCATTATATTTGTAGAGAAGGCTCCGTCAACAAACCATTAAGAATGAGGAAGATGTCAATTACTTTTCAAGCAACTATATTAGTCTGGTTTCTATGTGGGTTTAAAATTAAGCTAGATATTCTTTAGATATTTTAGTCTGCAAATGAATCCAGAACTGTATGTCTTTGTCATTCATCATAAGAGCTCTTACTCCTGAAAAAAAAACAGATCAGTAAGTATTGATGAATTGCAGGATTTGGTGGAAATATGAGCTTCAATTCTAAAAATATAGTAAAAAATCCTGTGGAAACATCTTTCTAAATACAGATGTTGCAGCTGTGGTATTAATTTTCATTTTTAAACCAGAATAGCAAAAGTTGCCATATTTAATTGGCAACAGACAGCAGCAAAGTCAAAGGTTTCTGCTCACAGGGCTGGGCAACTATGAATGAATTACAATCATACAGAAAGAACTATGCCCCCATTTCTATGTAGCAAAGCAATCTGTTCCAGTAATGCAGATAATTTAGAATTGCTGAGTATTATCAACATATTGTTGCCAATAATGTCACATGAATACATCCAAGTGGAGCAGTGGAGTCAAAGCTCAGCTTGAAGGTATCTTTATCTTTTACCTTTACTATCGGAATATGAACTGATCATTGGCATTAAAATATAATCAATGCAGTACTCATCTGGAAATGCATAAAGACTCACCTTGCTGCTTTCTGAGTAAGCTCCACAGGAAAGTCAGGGCAAAGCAGTTGCAGTAAGCAGTGGTACTCCTTGGCAGTCAGCAAGTCTGGAACAGAAAGCAAAAGCATTAAATGTGAGATGAATAGTTTCCCCAGCATTGAGGAAGGATCATGGACTTCTTCATTTATTTTTAGGATATAGGTAGTCTTTGATTAATGATCACGATTGGCAACTTGTTAAACAAAGCAATCACTCAATGTGGAATCATATGACTGCAACGGTGCTTATTCTTTTACTTTAGCTTTCTTGTTTCTCCACTCCCCTGTCCTTTGAAATGCTCATCCCTGTCCCGGAATAATGAGCAAGGCGTGAATTGTTACATTTACATTCATTAAAGAGAAAGGGATAACAAGACAGTAAACAGACACACAATGGAAAACACACATCAAAAGGAATCTGCTGGTACAAGCAAGCCCCAAACATGTGGATGCTCCAACACTGGAGTTTTTAAAGAAGAGACTGGATAGCCATTTGTCTGAAATGCTGCAAAGTTTCCTGCTTCAGCAGAGGGTTCCACTTCCAACTCTGTTATCCTCTGTGTTTGGGGCTGGGATCTGTGAGCACACTAGGCAAAGTGCCAGTATACATCTCATTATGTGCCCGCTTACTCTTTTGTAAGCAGAAGGGGAAAAAAAACCAGCTCAGGCACAGGAGAGATTGCCTAAACCACTTATTTAGACAATCTTTCTTGGGTCTGATCTGTTTTGGATTTGTTTGTTTGCTTGGGTTTTTTGTTTTCCCCTTCACATAGCAGAGAGATTGAAGAAGAAGGGAGCATATAAGAACACATTTGCCTATGTGCTTCTGGCTCTCAACCCTTGTGGTTGGGGATGCCAGTGCTAGTGCATTCTTTCTGATGTGTATTCCCCATTGTGTGCCTCCTTATCCTCTTGTAATCCTTTCCTCTCCAAACCCTCCTCTCTACAAGAGAAGGAAAAGGGGGAAAGGGATTAGACACAAGACAAGTGTACTGACCGTTTTAGCTATCATGTGACTGAGGTATGCTGTGAAGGTTGTAATGCGTGCCTTGGTTGCAAAGTTATTATTTTTTTTTGCAGTATCATAACTTTGAACAGTTGTTACATGAGGCAGTTAATAAGTAAGGCCTACTTGTACTTCATATTAGACAGCATGTGGCAGGTAACATTTCATTGTATTTAAAATTTCTCTTACATATGGTCCAAATGTTAATAAGAAAGGCCAAAATATCTCTAAAGACAGGGTGAATTATATGGGATATGAAACATTCAGGAATTGAGAAAATTTTTAAGCCTATGATATTAAACTTCCTGATTCAGAGATTACTAATTAGGCAGAAAAATCATTCAATCCTACATTAATTGTAGTTCAGGACATATAAGATTAGTTCACAGTACAGGGTAATTGTCAGATTTAGCATGTATTTGAGTGTTTTGATCACTTAACAAAAGCAGTGTGTATAACGACTATTTTAACAAAATCTATTGTCAAGAACTGCAGGAAACAGGCCCTACGCATGCTATGTTTCACACTCTTCTTTGTACACAGGATTGTATTTAATTTTTACAAACTAAAAACTGGCATATTTGCTTCCTTCATAGTCTTCAATCATACATTCTAAAGTCTGCTTTTTAGTCACACCATTTCTCCTGACATCACAATATTCTACAGTATGCCCAAATTATTGAAACTTCTGCAAAAAGAAATGTGTAAGGGCATTGATGCAAACTTTGGTTTGTTTTAAACAAATACTCAACACAGAGAGTAAGAAATTAATCCTGCACATACTTTTATGAGAATAAACCTCACTGAACATAATGGGGCTTCTGGAGAAATATACAGAATTGTGATATAAATAGAATAACATAATTAGAAATTTTGTTTCAAAAGAAAAATTTATGACTCAAAAAATAACTGAATTGTGGGGGGGCAAAACCTTGAGATTTTTGTATATAGACAACACACAAATTACTCCTTCTACAGAGCAACAATCCTTTTGAGAAGGGCAATTCAAAGTGAACATTATGGGAGAAAAGGTGCTGATACCATTTTCCCAGTTCAGTGTTACCCTGCAAACCCAGTAATGCTTCTTGGTAAACTCATATATAAATGCCTGTTTTCCTGGGCAGCCAAGAAGTTCAGTGTCAATTTGAATTGAATCCTAGATACGTATGCACTCATTCACAAGTATGCATACACAGATCCAAACTGTCTTGCTGAAAAAGATATTCCCTGGTGTTTTTTAAAAAAGCTATAATAAGTAATCTACACATGTTTTCATGTAATACCTAGTTTGGTCCAAAAGACTCATTTAAAACAAAATAGTTTCAATCTGTTAAAAAAAATCACTGGTATGGGAACATTCACTACCATATGTTTGTAAAACCATCCAAGCAACATCTGGCAGCATTAGGAAAGGCAAACAAGATCTAAGGACATATATGAATAAGTATGGCAATTAAACCCACAAACATTATTACTTTGGCATCTAGTAGGGCAGCTGGATGGCTTCTTGGAATTGTGTGTGTGCAAAACTGGTCAATGTATTAAAGAAAGGCAAAGAGACAAGATCCAAAATACACAAAGTAGCCAATCCAATGAATCAACTCTTAAGAGTCCCGCTTTGTAAAAGATTGGCAAAGAAAAGCCTCTGTGGTTCTTGAGGGGAGAAGACCAAAGAGGTGAAGCTCAAGAGTGTTTACGGGATGGAAAGAGAATGGAAAGCTACTTATATCAAAAAACTGTACATGATTGCAAGTTCCTAATCCAAAAAGTTGTGGACTGAAGTTAAAGAGAGGGCTCGCTGAACAGCAATAATTTTGACAAATTTCTATATGCAGAAGAATGTAAAGAATGGAAGAAAAGCCAGTAGTAAAACTAGAGCCAAGTACAGGAAGGGAGTGAAGCCAAAGGGCACTAAATGGAAGGCTATAGTTAGAGCTCATTTGCTCAGTTACTTGTTGTCCCTCAATTGAGCATTTACTTTTCTGCTCCAATATTTAATTAATGCAGCTAGAATCAAAAGAGGCCCCTGCATGTTCTCAAACTAAGCACTGGCATACATTTACAAAGCTACCGCTTTCTTCTCCTGATTGCAGCCCTTTGTGCCTCATACAATGAAGCTACAGAGAATTCTTTGGCATTTAGGGGTGGGTAAAGGATCACACTAGCAAAAGAGATCCTGGAAAGCTACTGTGCCTAAATCTGGGATCCTTGCCTGTATTTCAATTGGGTTTCATCCTAGACATTTGATATTTTACAATGTTTAAGCAAATGAAACTCAGTTTGAATACTCATGAGTTTCCAGCTTCTGTTCCTGCCTATTTAATCATACCCATATGTAGGCAGAATTTAAGTTCAAACTTTCCCATGCTCGTGCTCCTCCAGATATGTTAGAATTCAGCAATCATAATCTTCTACTAACGATGAAAAATCATGTTTGTTGAGGAGTATAGAAACCGAAATCCCACATATTTCTAGAGCATCTGGTTGGAGAAAGATGCCCTGTGTTTAAATAAGAGGTAGAATACATTCAGGGATGCTGGTAGTCCCTTTTATTTTCCCTTTATTTTTTTGTGGCAGAAGATAGAACCAGGTACAGATGTGGCATTTCTCTGTTACCCCATCTCTTCTTCTCAGACTTTTTACTCTATTTTGCTCCAAACTTCTGCACTGAATTTTAAGAAACATATTTCTGCATAAAGAAACCAAGACTATAAAACCTGACACCATTTCAACAAGGTCAAGGAAAAACAAATATGGCTGAGGAAAAAAATTACAAAAACAGGCACGATTCTTCAGTAGTATATCTCTTAAGGCAGCTTTATGTATTTAGGTACTATGTATTCTGTGTTGAACATTAATTATTGGAAATTGATTCTTTATCAAAGTGTTTTATTTTGTTACTGATATCTTTTGTATTTTTGTTTTCAGTTTTTATTTTAAATCTAGAGTGTACAGTCCTTTTTTGTCAGGAAAATGTACAGCAATTGACTACTGGGGAGTACAAAACATGGGTATGCATGTACAAAATATGCACAAAATTTATGCAACATGCAATACTATTGTAAGAAATTGCAAGTTCTGTAAATGGAGTATGCAAAAGTAAATCAGCAAGTAGACCTGTGGTGGGGACTTTTTTTATGTCAAATAAATACCATCATATTAGTGATGTTCCTTAAACTAAGAGAAGAAAGGCATGCACCTGGTATTTACTTGGAGATTCTCAGTTGTGATATGATGGACAGGAAGGAACACCACAACACCAGTAATAAGAGGGAACAGGTAGCAGGAAGGAAACATACTCATCCCACTAAGTCAGCTATTGAAATGCAAATCAATTCCAGATGGTCAAAGGGAAAAGTCCAGTATGGATGATGGCCACATGTTTTTCTTATTCTTTTGCACTGTTTCTTATCAGCCCATTTAGTATCTGCATATTTCCACACAGAAGGGGCATTGGTCCTACCTGAATGCTTCTTCTCGGGGAGCCGAAGGGAGAATCCAGGATGGGTAGTCTCTAGTCTCCTAGCTCTGCAGACCGAGTTGAAAAACTGAGGACACACTCCCTGGTAGCGGTCCTCAGTTCTGAACGACGTTGAAGCGAATTCAGCCGCACCTTGTCTTCAAACAGATAGTTCATTGATACTGCGAAAAAAAGGGACATTTCCTCCCTATTCCGACCAGACAGAAACTACAGGCATGTATTGCGATTCTCACCTTCGGCTCCCGAGACAGAAGCGTCTCAGGTAGGACCAACCGCCCCTTCTCCACTTGAGCCAGAAGGCAAGAACACCAAAGACGATGGAGACCTACCAAGTGGTGGATGGCTGTCTACTGGTTGGGAGGGGACTTGGTTGGGTCCCACCTCTAATGCACAGCCCATGCAAGGACCCATCCTTTCAAGACGCCTCCTGCTGGAGCTAAAGACGTCAACTTCTGTAAATGTTCTATGAACTGGGCGTCCACCACACTGACCAGGGCCACAGCTCTACCACATGTCCCCAGAATCGCTGCCTGCAGTCTGCCCAACGCTGCGAAACAAGTGGCTTCGCTCCAGTCTGGTTGAATGGGCCCTGTGATCCCTCTGGGCACAGGAGAAAAAAAAACAAAAAAACACACAAAACAAAACAAAAAAAACACAACAACAACCAAAACACAAGAAAACCACCAACACAGAAACAAAACACACAAAACCAACAACACCCCCCCCAACCCCAAACCACAACATCGAGACCACTTTTTGAAAGGCTCTGTAACTATAGGCCTTTGCATGCCAGGCTCTGAGCCAGTGACCTTACTGTGGAAGGCTGTCACGCCGCTGGCAACCTAGAAGCTTTTGATGGCTGAAGGAAACAAACAGAGGCCCTCCCATCCTCCTAAAAGAAGAAATTCTTTTTGTAAATACAGAGGGCCCTCCTAAGGTCCAAAGTGTGCCTTTTTTTCTCTAGTGCATGGGTAGGCTCAGGACAGAAATTAGGCAAAATCAACTCCTGTGAACGATGAATAAGGAGTTTCACTTTGGGCAGAAGATAGGGTCCAACGCAGAACCACCCTGTCTGCCATGGAATACTCACAGATCCTTCCTGATGGATAAGGCCGCCAACTCCGAAATATGCCTGGGCAAGGTAATGGCCACCAAGAATGACACCTTTGCACTTGCAAAGGCAAGGCAGACTTAACGTAAGGGGTTCAAATGGGGGAGAAGTTAGTGCCTGCAGGACCTTAGGCAAATCCCAGGTGGGGTAGAAGTGGACACCGGTGGCCTCAGGTTCATGGCGTTCCCTAAGGAAGGCTTTCACCCTAGGGTGTTGGCCAGAGTAGTGGAGCCCTTGACCGAACAATCACGAGCCAAGGCAGCCACCTGTCTCTTCGAGGTATTGGGGCGAGACCTTTTATCCAACTTGTCCTGGCAAAGACTCTAATACCTTTGCAAAACAGGGAAACTCATGGGTTCCATTGCGTGACAGCACACCAACGCAGAAATCTTCACATTGCATTAGAATCCTGGTCGTGGAAGTCTTCTAGCCGCCGTGGATGGTCTGGACTGACGCTTTGTGGAAAACTTCTCCCATTTGTCGGATCAGCCCCACTCAAGAGCCCAGACGGTCAAATCGAGAACCATGCTGGATCTGAGTGTCTCGATCAAGGCCCTGGCTGTAAGGAAATTGATGCAGGGCAATTCTCCAGGGTCTCTGGCGACTGGAAGGCCCACCAGGTTGGCGTAACCAAGAATGGCCTGGGCAGTAAGGGGCTACCAACAAACTTCCACCCTTTCAGTACTTTCCCGTATTGCCCCAGATCAGGGGGAGGGGGGAAGGCATAACAATAGTCCCTGGGCACCTGCACCGGAGACTGTTGACCCTTCTAGTCCTCAGGCAGGGAATCAGCAAGAACTTCAGGAGGTGCATGTTCTCTGGTGATGCAAACGAGATCCAGAATCTGACGGCTGGAAGCGTTCCGTCATCTCCTGGAATAGACTGGGATGCAGTCGCCATTCTGACTGGTCGACTGTGGCCCTGCTCGACAGTCCTGCTTGCACGTTGTGATACTCGGCGAATATGTTTGCTTGTAGAGACAATAGTTTCTCTCCACCCACTTGCACAATTGAGTTGCTTCCTGATTAGAGATCTGGAGCATGTGTCCCCTGCCGTTTTATGGTGGCTGGTAGCCACACTGTCCATGAGGAGAAGCACGTCTCCCCACCACCTCTTGCCTTAGATCCTTGAGCGCTAAGCGGGCAGCCCTGAGCTATAGCCAATTTATGTTGTGGGGGCTCCTCTCATGACACCTCCTGGGTGGCCTGGTCCTAGTGGGCCCCCAACCATAGAGACTTGTGTCGGTGGTGATGGTATCCTCTTGGTTCTTCTGTACAAGCATCCCTGATCCATGGCTCGGACTGTTACAATGGAGGAACGAGAACTGGCAGGGACACGAACCCTCCTTGGAGAGTATCCTGCTCTCCTCTGGTAAGGGAGCAGGAACCACTGCAGTTCAGGCATGGAAGCGGGCAATGGGACAATCCTGATGCATGATATCATTTTGCCGAGAAGTTGAGACAGCAAGATGATAGGCGCCGCTCTGGAAGACAGGATCAGCGACGTGACTTCCCTGATCAGCGTGTGATCCCTGATAGTGCTCGATGCTCCTGTGAGAGAAAACCTGTCAGCCAAATGTCTTATAATGGCCCCGAATGCAAGATCTGAGTCGATGTATAGGTGGCATTTGTCCAGGTTTATCGAAACCTATGCTCTCGAAGAATCTTGATTGTCGACATCAGATACCCTCGCCCTGGGTCTGGAGAGGATGCTATCAGGATGTCGTCCATATAGCATTGGATCCTTATGGGTAAGGCTCTGAGGTGTGCCGCTACTGCTGCCAGAGCTTGGTAAAAGTCTGAGGCTGATTGACAGGCCGAACGGGAGAGTCTGTATTGAAAATGGCGACATTCCATAGCAAAACCTCAGGTACTAAACGGTGGTTGGGGTGTATGGGCACATGGAGGTAGCCTCTGTCAAGTCTACTGAGCCAAAAAATCTCCCTCCTGCAGTCTCCTAGAGATGGAGTAGAAGGAGTGCATCTTGAACCTTCTGTAGATAGATGTCTGTTGAGCCCTTTCAGTTGAGGATTGTTGCCACCCCCCACCCCCACCGAGGCCTTTGGAATCACCAAACAACATTGAATAGAAAACCCTGATCGTCTCCTGTCACAAGAACTGGATCTGGATGGCCCAAATGTGCCAGCAGAATGGTGGATCACTGATACCTGAGATCCTCTTTGAGGGCCTCGTGAGAGGGCGCACACAAAAGCTCTTGGGGGAGGTGTTAAAGTGGCTTGCAGGCAAGTCTGGCTCCCACTGGAGATGGTTGGGTCCTGCAAGTGCCGCCAGTAGTCAAATCCCTTGAGGCGGCTCAGAAAAATTTGAAGTGTCTCGAGCCTGATTTGGAGGTACCCTGCAATATGGGTACTTGAGCTCAGGGACCGCAGGAAGTGTTATACAGTCTATTGCCAGTTGTCTGCTGCCTGTCTCTTGAGGAGGCAAAGTTTGAGGGGCTGGTCTGTATTCAGCTATCCTGGAATCTTCACTTGACCTGGCAACTTGAAAACTGTTTGTCTATGGCTTTTTGTCTACGCCTGGCCTGTCTATCCTCAGCCCTAGAGGATCTCTTAGGGGCTAGAGGCCTGGCTCTAATCCTAGCTGCTGCCTCTAGACCAGCAAACCTGGGTTTAGGAGATCCCTTTACAGCCTTCTCTCTACTCTGCTGAGGAACTGACAAGTCTTGATCAGCTCCCTTAACGGCCATCTTTGAGCCTGCCAAAATAACTGTCACTTGACAGGGGTAGAGAAAGGAAGAAAGAAGTAAAAATAAAATTAAAAAATATTCAGCCTAAGCTGTCAGCTACAGCCACAGTAGCTGTCCACCACTTCAGGAGGCTAGGCTCCACAATTCAAAGGCCAAAATCAAGGAAAAAAAGTTGAAGAAAAAAACGGCTGCCTCTTTGAATTGCAGCAAGCTCTGACAGGTCAGAGGCTTGCGAGCCTGGCGCTGGCTGCACCGCAATTATCAGGCAGACTCAAGCGTCTCATAGTTGCCACAGTGCTCTGGGGACTGTAGGGGTGTGTGACAGGATTTAATCCCAATGGCCAGAAACCCCACCCCCCAAGGGACAATCCTGGAGATGAACTGCAAGATTGTCCCCAAACGAAATAAATGGCTGCTGCCTCCGAAAAGGGACAGAAGCGCTTAGCAGCAGCTGTGGCTCATCCCAGGCAAGGGAAAGTGGATCGGGAGGAGGCAAGTTAAATAAGACGCTGACTTCCACCCCAGCCTGGGCCACACGAGCTCTCAGGGTCATCTCCACTCAAGTTTTGGCAGAAAAACAAAACAAAAACTAGTCCCCAAGCAAGGAAAGTCAAAAACTTAAAATAAAAAGCAAAAAAACACAAACTGGAAAAAAGGCGCGAAAAAATGAAAGTGCTAACAATCCTAAATATTCAGATGCCTTAAAGGGTGGTCTGTATACGCTGAGACCAAGTGAAGAACTGGGGACCACTACCAGGGGGTGTGTCCTCAGTTTTTCAACTCAGTCTGCAGAGCTAGGAGACCAGAGACTACCCATCCTGGATTCTCCCTTCGGCTCAGTGAAGAATAAAGAAATTGTGCTTGGGCTGAATTCATACAATAGATGTACAGCTTCTGCAGTGAGGTTTAAGGAATAATAAATGTTTTGGTGGGTCTACAGAAATTTTACAAATTGTGTGCAGAATCTTGTGAAGTTCTTCCACTAGGATGCTGATTCCAAATCAGCTGGTTTTATATCCTTATTCTACTCTAAAGTGAAGTTTCTACATTATATGTATCAAACATAAGCCAGTTTCACCTGAATTCATTATTAAAGGATAACTAATAAGTCAGCACATTTGGTAAAGCCAAGTGACATTCTCTTTGTATAAAAAAACAGGGAAATGTGATAAATCACTGAATTTTATATTAGGAGCCACTATGGAAATCATGACTAAGCACAGCTTTTTACCATTACATTTTACAACAAAGAAAAGCTTACTATTCTGTACTTGTAAAACATGTTACTATGTGAACATTCCAGAATAAAGACATCACTATTCATTTACTTTTTAAAATTGGATTAAGTGAAAAGATTCAGGAGTACCAAAACAGGAAGATGGCCAGATGTTTTCCTTAAATTTGCAGACCATGTCTGAAAATGATGTAAATAGTATCATTTCACCATACTTATTTCTGATGAAAAATGAATTTGTACATATTATATATAAAACAGATCTCAAGATTGAATTTGTAACTTGAGACAGTCTTATACTGAATGCCAAGTATTCTTAATATCTGCTATTTTGCCATTGTGAAAAAAAATACTTCTAGCTAGAAACCACCAATTTTATAGTTTTAGATTTATATATTTATGGATCTATTTTGTTTTACAGATAGATAAATTCATAGTTCCTGTTACTTTTGATAATTTGGACTTGATGAAACCTTAATTGAAAGAAATAATGCAGTAATAGTAAAATGGTAAAACTGTAATTCATCCACAAATATACTATAACAAATGCATAAAGTGACCACTGAATAGAAATAATGCTTTTTTAAGCTTCCAGTATTTACTTCACTGGTAACATAGATAGAATATTTATAAAGCTTGGCCAGTGATAATCTGTTTCTCAGTAATTTTCTATCTATCTATCTATCTATCTATCCATCCATCCAATCAACTCAAAGCACCAAACATACCTGACTCTCCTGCCTCCTATTTTTTTTTTAATAACAACCCTGGAGATTGGTGGGATTGAGTGACTAACCATAAGTCAACTAGCTGGCTTTCATGTCTAAGGCAGGAATTGAATACAGTATCTTGCTTTCTAGAACAGTACCTTAACATTCATTCATTCATTCATTCATTCATTCATTCATTCATTCATTCATTCATTCATTCATTCATTCATTCATTCATTTAATCAATCAATCAATCAATCAATCAATCAATCAATCAGAATAGAGTTGGATGGGACATTGGAGTTTTTCTAGTCTAACCCCTGGTCAATCAGAAGACCCTATACAATTTGAGACAAGTGGCTGTCCAGTGTCTTCTTAAAAACCTCCAGTGATGAAGCACTCACAACTTCTGAAGGCAAGCTGTTCCACTGATTAATTGTTCTCACTGTTAGGAAGTTTATCCTTTATTCCAGGCTTCTCCTCTCCTTGATTAGTTTCAATCTATTGCTTCTTGTCTTGCCTTCTGGTACTTTGGAAAATAAGTTGACCCTCTCTCCTTTGTGGCAGCCCCTTAAATACTGGAATATTGCTATTGTTGATTGGCTTTCAACCAGATTAATACTTCTTTAGTCATAATCCAGTTGTCTATGATGGCAACAATAAAAACAGTTATTGAGTATGAAAGCCAAAGAAAAAAAAAAGACCAGTCCAGTTTCTAAAGTTAAAAGGCGTTTATAAAAAGTCCAGCAATAAGAAAGAATCAAAAAGACACTAATTTTGACTTCATGCTTAATCTCGCCGCTTCCTCTCTTCTGTCTTCAATTTAAACTTTTTCTTTTTCCCTCTCAAGGTGTTCTCTCAAATAGAAATATTTAAAAGTTATTTCATCAAACCAACACACTTTCTCTTTCCACTTTCTTCTTCCGTTCGGAGTTGTCCCAGCTTCAGCGGCTTCAATGGCTGCCTCTCTGCCACCGGAAAAAAGGACTTCTCCTGGATCAACAAGGGACTTTGCGATGTCCCTGGGATCAACAGGATGTGCCCTTCTCTGTCACCATCTCTATGGGACGGTTTAGGTCCAAAAGGACTGTCCAGCAGCAAAGATATCAACGGTGATCTTACAGCATTAAGTTCGTATGTTGTACCACCGCAACGTCAGCCTCGCCTTCCCACTTCAAGTGGTTTCAAACGCCTAACAAAATCTGAATTATAGTCCAAATCCTCTCTCTTTCACAATTAAAAGTGACCAAAGAGGAAAAAAACAACCCCATTCTGCATGGAATTTTGCCAGCAAATGAAATTAGCTAAGATTAGCTAACATTGAAGGCACTACTGTATTAGTAAAGTTTTGAAGACCTGTGTGATTTTGTTGTCCTTTTAATCCTTTTTCTAATTATATTCCAGACATTTAAAAAATGTAGACATTTTATTTCTTTGCTTAATCCTATTGGAAATAAATATATATCAAGAAGAAAGTTACAGTCAACTGTCATTACACACAAGATGATGGAGACTAAAAGCTAGGTTCCACTGGCTGATGGACTCAAAACGTATGCATAAAGGACACAGCGGATGAGCAAAATTTTGGGGGTGGCTCCATCCGTTGTCATCCATT
>BHFT01046503.1:0-10063 GCA_004320025.1 Laticauda laticaudata
TTCCTTCCTTCCTTCCTTCCTTCCTTCCTTCCTTCCTTCCTTCCTTCCTTCCTTCCTTCCTGTGCAGTGGTTAGAATGCAGCATTGTGGACTAAGTCTGCCCACAGCCAGCAGTTTGATCTTGACTGGCTCAAGGTGGTCTTAGCCTTTCATCCTTCTGAGATCCATAAAATGAGGACCCAGATTGTTAGGGGACAATAGGTTGACTCTGTCAGCCACTTAGAGAGGGCTGCAAAGCACTATGAAGTGGTATATAAGTCTGACAGCTTGAGCTAGTGCTACCTTTCGAGGTGCCCTCCGATCCAGGATGCTTGCTAGTGGGATGGCACTGCTCCACTCAGGCCTGGGTAGGGGCCGGAGCAGTGCTGGCGTGAGCCATGGCCAAAGCAATTCAAGAGTCATCCCAGACTTAAAAGCCGGCCTTCACCAAATGGGATTGCTGTGTTTGTACCCCATGCCAAGCCCAGTTAAATGAACCAAATAAATGCTTTCACGGGTTGCTTTGTGCAACCGCATGAAACACCAGCTGGGTTGAATTCCAGGGAACACGCGATAAGCTGACTTTGCCCACAACGCAGCCAAACAAACGAACCCAACAAACTGGATTTGCAGAATAGCCATAAAAATGCCAAGCCAGGTTTAAATAAAACAAAACCAACCGAGTTTAGTTAGCACTGAACCTGCTCCATAAGTCTTCAACTGGCAGGGATGAAGCATCCCGGGTGAAGTCGGCTGAGAGGGGGGAAAGGGAGCTGAGAATCTTGTGCTTTGCCCTGCTTTTCCAACTTCTTCCTCCTTTCTCCCTTCTTGCCCCCATCCCCTCTCCCAAAGCCAGAGTTTGTTTTAACAAAGGCCCAAATTGATCCCCTGGCAAGAGCATGGGAAAATAAGCGGCTGAACTGGCAAGGCAAACCCTGACCAAACTCGGAGGACTTAAAACTTCACTCGGGGAGCCTGGGAGGGGTCTTGTTTCTGCGTACCCTAAAACTGGCCCCAGACTGGCCAGTCCTATAGCTGAGAATAGTGGGCTGCTTAAGAGAGAGGGCACGCTGCAAGATTTTGTCCTGGCACCCCTGGGTGGCACATGTGCTTAACCCCAGCAGGGGTTGTTTTCATAAAGCCACAGAGTGAATGAGGATAGGATAGGATAGGATAGGATAATAGGATAGCATAGGATAACATAGAATAGAATAGAATGCAGAATAGAATAAAATAGAACAGGAGAGAAGAGAAGAGAAGAGAAGAGAAGAGAAGAGAATAATGGAATGTATAATAGAATAGAATAAAGAATAGAATAGAACAAACAATAGAATAGGATAGAATTAGAATTAGAGAATAGAATAGCATAGAATAGAATGCAGAATAGAATAGAATAGAATAGATAGAATAGAATAAAGAATAGAATAGAATAGTGGAATATATAATAGAATTGAATAAAGAATATAATAGAATTAGAATAAAATAGAGAATTAGAATAGAGAATAGAATAGTGGGGTGTATAATAGAATAGAATAAAGAATAGAATAGAACATAGAATAGAATTAGAATAGCATAGAATAGAATGCAGAATAGAATAGAATAGATAGAATAGAATAAAGAATAGAATAGAGAATAGAATAGAATAGAGAATAGAGAACAGAATAGAATAGAAAAGAATTGAATAGAGAATTGAATAGAGAAGAGAAGAGAATAGAGAATAGAATAGAGAATAGAATAGAATAGAATAGAAAAGAGAATAGAATAGAGAATAGAATAGAGAATAGAATAGAGAATAGAATAGAAAATAGAATAGAAAATAGAACAGAATGGAGTATAGAATAGAATAGAGAATAGAATAGAGAATAGAGAATAGAATAGAGAATAGAATAGAGAATAGAATAGAGAATAGAATAGAAAATAGAACAGAATAGAATAAAATAGAGAATAGAAAAGAGAATAGAATAGAGAACAGAATAGAATAGAATACAGAATAGAATAGAGAATTGAATAGAATCGAGAATAGAATAGAGAAAAGAATAGAGAATAGAATTGAATAGAGAAAAGAATAGAGATAGAATAGAATAGAATAGAAAAGAGAGTAGAATAGATAACAGAACAGAAGAGAATAGAGAACAGAATAGAATAGAATAGAGTATAGAATAGAGAATAGAGAACAGAATAGATAAGAGAATAGAGAATAGAACAGGATAGAATAGAATAACTAATGGAATGGAATGGGAGGAAAGTAGGATTGAAGTGGAATCGAATTGAATAGAACAAAACAGAACACAATAAAATAACAGCAAGAGACCTTGGAGGTCATCTGGTCCAACCTTCTGCCTCGGCAGGAAACCCTTCACCACTTCAGACAAACGGTTATCCAATCTCTTCTTTAAAAAGTGTTGGGGCACCCGCAACTTCTGGAGGCAAGTTCCTCCACCGGTTAATTGTTCTCACTGGCAGGAAATTCCTCCTCCGTTCTAAGTTGCTTCTCTCCTTGATTAGTTTGCATCCGTTGCTTCTTGTCCTGCCCTCCGGGGCTTTGGAGAATAGCTTGACCCCTTCTTCTTTGGGGCAGCCCCTGAGATTGTCCAATCCAGGCGGGACCTTCCCTGCCCCTTTGACTCAATCGATGAACAAACTTATCTGTTCGTCGATGTATAAGATGTTTACAGCCGCCCAAATTCAGCAAATGTGGGCATCTCAAAAGTGCAACAAGAGGAACTGTTTTTCCCAGGGAAGAAGAGACCATGGATTTTCCCTCCCGTTCACGGCTGTTTTTTTTTCCTCCCTGCAGGTTACGAGGGGGTCTACTGTGAAATCAACACGGATGAGTGTGCCAGCAGCCCCTGCTTGCACAACGGGAACTGCGTGGACAAGATCAACGAATTTGCCTGCGTGTGCCCCGTGGGTAGGTGCTGGGAGGGGTGGCGGGGGGGGGGGNGGGGTGGCGGGGGGGGGGAGAAGGGCGGGGGGCCTTGGAGATGATGATCGATCTTTGCCTATAGCACAGAACCGTTTGTAGTGGAGACCGGGCTGGAATTAATCCCTGGCCCAGAGGCCATGCGGAGGCTGTTGGGCTTTAGCCCAGCTTAGGCAGGCAGTTGGGGAAAGGGCCGAAGCAGTGTTGGGGAGAGGGGGATCGTTTTGTTTTGGGCAAGTCAGAGGAGAAGGATGTATGCTAGGGAGGGGCTTTTAAAAGTTCTAAAATGTACCTCCACCCTCCTTCAAGGATCACGAGTATGATGTACGATTGGGAGAGAAAGCCTCCATGTCCAGCAGCTCTCTATCCCTGGATCCCCTCAGATGGGTGGGGAGAGGCACAAGGGTTGACCCTGGGGAGGGATGGGTGTTACTTTTTAATGCACTTTTGAGAACAGTGGTGGCTAACCCTTTTGGGCTCATGTGGCAATAATTGTGCGTGCGCTTGGACGCCCTTGCTTGTGCACCAGCACCCAGGAAGCAATGCGCACCCCCACCCACGCTCCCTATGCATGCTCAGGCAATCACCCCCACCTCCGCCTCTCCCTTACCTCCACTGCGCCTCACAGCTGATTTTGGGCTGGTTTGAGGCTTTTTTCGGCCTCCCAAAGGCTTGAGGAAGGCTTCTGCAGGCTTTGCAGGGCGAAAACTAGCCCCATTTTGTCACTTCCGGTATTTTCAGCAAACCGGAAAGCGATGAAACGGAGCTAGTTTTTGGACTGCAAAGCCTGCAGAAGCCTTCCTCAAGCCTTTGGGAGGTCAAAAAAGGCCTCAAACCCGCCGAAAAAAAGCTGTGAGGTGTGTACATGTGCAGTGAGGTACGTTTGCCTGCAGCTCGCATGCCAGTACAAATGGCTCTGCGTGTCACCTGTGGCACGCATGCCAGAGGTTCGGCATCACATTTTAGAAGCTCAGAAGATAGAAAGGTATCTCCAGGGGTGAGCCGCTGGGGGTTTGCAGGGGTTCAGGAGCCACTAGCTAAGATTCTGGGCAGTTCGCAGAATCCCCTCGATCCCACTGCTGGCTGGCCCCAGAAATTTGGGAAGGCCAGAAACAGGCCCGTTTCTGGCTTCCAGAGACCCTCCGGAGCCTGGGGAGGCCATTTTTGCCCTTCCAGAGCCCAGGGAGGGCAAAAATGCTCCCTCCCCCAATTGCAGTGGTGCGGGAGGCTGACTAAGCCATGCCCACCATGGCCATGCCCACCCAGCAACCAGCCAGAGAACCCTTTGCTAAAAATTTTGAAGCCCACCCACAAAGAATTGCAAGGACATTGTCACAGAGTCTTCTCTAGTCCCTGGTTCTTTTTTTGGGGGGGGGGATGTTTTCATTTTGGGGGTCTCTGGTGTCCTGCATAGAGGAAGCCTGGAATGGGGGCTGCCCTCCGTTTTGTGGACAGGGAAGAAAAAAGAATCAATCAATTTATTTCAGTCTTAGATCAGAGACGAGAACAAATAAAAATGCTCCTCAAATATACAATTAAAAACTCTAGGGTAAAATAATAAATAACAACTAAAAACTATAATAAGATCCAGAAAAGGGGAAAGGGGTTTCATTGGATTTTTATCCCTTTGGGGCCAGCCCAAAATTGGAGGGGAGGAGGGCTCAGAAGGGAGGTGGAAAGCAAAGTGGGTGAACAGAGCAAGCGGAAAATTAGAAAGAAGAGGCTGTGAATTGCTGGCATGGTGCCTTATCCCATCGCCAGTTTTGATTTTGTTGTTCACAGAACCCGCCTTTTTCTGGGAATTCAAATGAGGGTCTGCTTTAAGTCGATCCCCTTGAAGTAGGTTGGGCTCACATGAGAGTCACCCCTAAGTCTTCTCAGCCCAGGCCAACATTATAAGCCCTGTGCTCTTCAGACTCTTAAAACCTCTCTCCCTCCTGCAGCCATGGGATTCATTCAACAATGACAATGATTTGCTTAATTACAGCCCCCAGGCCCCACCACCGCCCCCCAAAAAAAAAATCCTACTCAACCATTCCTTGCTTCAGTAATGGAACAATTCTGCTCCCCATGGTGCCATAACTTGAGAATTTCCTGCCACTTCTTCCGAATTATGCTTATCCTCAATGTGCACTGGAATGCACCTCTGTTTAGTGATAACTGTCAGGATTGGCAATCGTCTTAATTAAATCATGATTCCCGAGCTAAACTTCAAAAAAACTTTCAAAGGATTTATTAGAGGTGACATACTGGCACTGCCCTGTATGAAGCCAACTCTGGCTTATGTCATTTACAGTCCCCTGTGGCCCTGTTTCCCCCTGTCCCCCGGGTGTGTCATAAATCAGATTCTCCAATTGAGCACCTTCACGCCGAGTGTTATCAATCAGGTTCTCCAATTAAATCTATCTTGACAAAAGCTCTGGTATATTTAGTTGCAACTTTTTCAAGAAAGAGTTGGAATGTACTTTCGTTTTGTGACTGTTCCAGATTTCCTTCCTTCCCCCCCCCCCCCCGTTTTTATGGCAACTACTAAAACAGGCATAGGAATGTTTTCTGAGTTGACAATAACAAGGTTAGTGATTTAGTGGTACAAGTGGTACAACGTTCTTGGCACCTTCTACCTCTGGTTTAGTGTCTGCCTGTTGTCAAAAGCCTCTGGGATGCTGACTTGGGCATCCCTGAGCTGAAAGTGAGGAAGGAAAGGAGGCCAAGTGGATGTTACTCTGCAGGGCCACGTCCAGGGGTGGGATTCAAAAATCCCAGCAACTGGTTTTCTGCCTGGTTGCTGGGTGAAACGTCCTATTGGACTGGAACATCCAACTTAACATCCGGATCGCTCGAACCGGGGCGAACCAGCTGAATCCAACCCCCTGGCCATGTCCATTGTAGCCACACTGATTGCAGCCAATACAGAGAGAGAGAGAGAGAGAGACAATTCTTCTATGCAGAGAATTAAAAAGGGGGACAATTTGGGGATTTATACCTGCCTCTTCTTTTCTGGGACAGCAAAGAGTTTTGGGGGGCCCGCCTTCTCTTTGGGAATAGCCAGATAGGGGGACATTGGAGTTGTGGGGTAGAACAAGAGGACAGGGAGGAGGGGCAGCTAATTCATAAAACGGCTTTGAAGTGGAATCTTTAGAGATGTAAATCAGGAATCTTCAGGGCTGCAGCAGCCAAATAACTATAGCAGCGAGCTAAGAAAGAAAGAAAGAAAAAAAGACTGGGGATTGAATGCCAATGAATCACAGAAAGAGATCTTGAAATAAGTCTGCCTGCAGCCTGTCCCACCCTTGCAAGGGAAATGCAGCCATTGCAAGTAGAGTGGGTTTGTGTGTGTGTGTGTGTGTTTATAGGAAAGAGTCCTTATTACAGCCTCATTTTTATGATTAGTCTGGCTGTGAGAGTAGCACAGTCAATCGGTCGAGAAGAGCATTAGAAACATTAGTGTAAAACTAGGCTCAAATGGGCAGATAATTTGGTGGTTTAGTTGTGTTCCAATATCTAAGGTGTTGCCGCAAAGAAGAGGGAGTCAACCTATTCTCCAAAGCACCAGAAGGCAAGACAAGAAACGACAGATGGCAACTAATCAGGGAGAGAAGCAACCTGGAATTAAGGACAGGCTTTCTAACAGGGAGGACAATTAACCAGGGGAACAATTAATGCTTGTCTCCAGAAGTTATGAGTGATCCAACATTGGAGGTTTTTTTTTAAAAAAAGAGATGGGACAGCCATTTGTCTGAAATGGTAGACGGCTTCCTGCCTGAGCTGGGGGTTGGACTAGAAGACCTCCAAAGTCCCTTTAGTTATTCTCTTATTCTGTTTTGCAAGTGCTTGTTTTGAGACGCTGCTTTGGGCCGTGAGGTTGTTTTACAAAGAGGTAGCTGGCAATGGTTTTGGCAAAGAAATCCACATTTTGGGGCATCTTGGTAACACAGTATGATTAGGATCCCAAACATCTGGATTTCAGTCTTCATCTGTCCGAAAAAAATGGATGGCGATGAGCAAAAATGAGGCAATTGTCAGCCCTGCAGGGTCAGTGGCCACATTTTTAGTCCTGTCATGAAATAAAATCCGTGTTGGGAAGGTCAAAAGTGCGGCTAGAGAGGCCTGTGGAAACACAGGATTGCCATTATTACAGCCAAAAGTGGAAGTGTAGTTATTGTTGAGAAGGCAAGAGGACGTGGGATGTGGGCCATCCCAATGCCATGTCCTCACCTGACTTCAATTTCATTTCCCAATATGCTTTTTGAAGCAAAGTCTGTCATCTCCACCTCTGTAAGTCGGTTTGGCTCTGCAACCCAACAGGACAGACACAGACTTCAGAGGATAATTAGGACTGCAGAAAAAAACAATGGCTACCCACCTGCCTTTAATCGAGGACCTGTATACTGCACCCTAAGTCCAAAAGAGGGCTGTGAAAATATCTACAGGCCCCTCACATCCTGGACATAAACTGTTTCAAGTCCCACCCTCAAAATGACGCTATGGAGCCCTGCGCACCAGAACAACGAGACACAAGGACAGTTTTTACCCGAACACCATCGCTCTGCTAACGAAATATTTCCCTCAACACTGTTCAACTATTTACAAAGTCTGCACTACTATCACTGTTAATCTTCTCCTCACTCCTCATGGCTCATCCCCTCCCACTCGTGACAGTATGACTGTAACTTTGTCGCTTGTATCCTTGTGATTTATATGGACTGTTTCCTAGTGTGATTTGATTGCTTACTGTACCCTATGACTCTTATTAAGTGTTGCACTTAATAATTCTTGGCTCTTGATGAATGTTTCTTTTCTTTTATGTACACTGAGAGTTTATGCACCAAAGACAAATTCCTTCTGTGTCCAATCACACTTGGCCAATAAAGAAGTCTACTCTACTCTACTCCACTCCATTCAAAGTGGGAAAGGGATTCTGAATTTTCCAGGTTTATTTGCAGGAACCGTCCATCATTACTAAAACATAATTTTGGGTTTCAGCTGATAGAAAAATGTTGGTAGAAAAAGGAGAGAAAGAGAGAGATTAAAATGGTTTAAAATGGGGGGGAGGACGCCCTTCTGCCCTTCCCTCCCAAATCACTTCCATTAAATCCTTCTGCCTGTCATTTCCGATCCCTGTTTGTTTAGGGAAGATATCACTGTGAAATATCTGCGTCTGTGTGTGACGGGCTGAAAAAGTTCCCCACCGTGATTCCAAGAAGGTGGGGGGAAAGGAAGTGGGAGTTGAGGCATCCCGGCTCAAACCTGCCCATTTCTTCTCTCCTAGGATTTAATGGCCACCTGTGTCAACATGACATTGATGAATGTGCTAGCACACCCTGCAAGAACGGAGCCAAATGTGTGGACGTACCAAACGCTTACCTATGTGAATGTACAGAAGGTAAGATTTAGGGTCCCCATGTGTATGTGTGTGTGTGTGTGGGGGGCAAACCAGAGGAAGCCCATTAGCTGGCAGCTGGCTAATCTTTTCGACCAGTCCTACTGGGGACAGTGAACAAGCACCCTTCCCTGATGAAAAGCCATGGGGAAAAAATATGGGATGTTAAAAGGTAAAGGTTCCCCTCCTTGCACATAAGTGCTCGTTGTTCCCAGCTCTCTGTTACAAAGCCGAAGAGCCAGTGCCGTCCGAAGACATCTCTGTGGTCATGTGGCCGGCATAACTAAATGCCAAAGAAGGCGCATGGAACGCTGTTCCCTTCCCACCAAAGGGGTTCCTCTTTTCCTCCTTGCATTTTTTACATGCTTTCGAACTGCTAGGTTGGCAGAAGTTGGGGCAAGGAACAGGAGCTCACTCTGTGATGTGGCGCTTGGGATTCGAACCGCCAAACTGCCAACCTTTCAGCATCTTATCCACTGAGCCACCACATCCCTTATGATGGATGATCCCTTATGATGGATGTTAAGCAAATGCAATTTTTTTTTTTCATTCACATTTTCGCATTTTTCTAACTGTGACCCTCACTGCTCTGGGGGGCAGAGGAAAATTGCCGGAGTCTCACGGCAAGCAACTGAGATTCCTACCCGATTCTGAGCTTTACTACAGAGGGGGGGGAAAAAAAAAGGGGGTTATGATCTGGGTAACTGACTTGGGGGGCATTTCTCAGGGTGGTGGTTCCCTTTGATTTTCTTCCTAACCCAGTCTTGGTTTAACCAGCAAGATATGTATTGCTGATGTGACATGGGAGGGAGAAAGAAATCTGTATCTGTTGTTGCTGTGGAGAATTTTGCAAATATATCCCTAACGAGGAAGAATGAAGGAGTGTGATTCTTCCAAATTGCTCCTTTCAAAAGCCCGAAACAGGGGGAAATCTTGTTTGGTGACCGATAAAGCCTGCGGGAGGGTTTAAAACTTGCTGAAACTTGGGGGACAAACTTGGGGGACACACACACACATGCCCAGGCTCCCTTGTCTCGTGGGTAGGCCCCGGGCATCAGCTGTTTACAGAAGGCAGCTTCTGGCCACGTGGATGGGAACAGCACCAGCATGAAGACCACATGCTGACCAAAATGATGAGCGTAACTCCGGCCCCCAGGCAGATTTTCCTGCCTCTCTCTCTCAAACTCTTCTGCAAACATGTCTTGCATCACTGGCCCTCTTTCCTGCCCGACGGGGACTGAGGGCATCCCGAATTCAGTTTTAAAGTTCAACGCTGTCTTTAAAAATCACCCCAAGTGGCAGCAACTGAAAGAAAACCAGGCCTAAAAGGAAGAAGCTGCTGCAGGCCTGGTCGGGAGGAGGAAAGGAACAGAAAAAAAAGGGGGAGAAAACAAACACAGTTCTGTGAGGGGAGCTGCAAAAGCTGAAGCTGTGAGCTGAGGAGGAGGAGGAGGAGGGAGGGAGCGGCCAAATCCTTCCTCCTGGCTCCATCCGGAACTTTCTCCATCCCCAGCTTAAAAACAAAACTGCCATTTTGGGCTAGTCAGGGAGTCCTCAGTCTCCAGGCAGGAGAAAGGGTTGAGCCCAGGGCCGAGAGGGCGCCGTTGGAGGGAAACTCGAGGCGCCTTTGGACAAAACACCAGCCCAGAGCCCCCTCAGCAGGCAAACAGAGGGACTTTTGTGGGGCCGGCCGGCTGCCAGCGGCTCTTCCCTAATGAGCACCTCGGTTGGGCGGCAGCAGCGATGAAAAGCCGCAGTGTGGGTTTCGGGGGGGGGGGGGGG
>BHFT01046503.1:10077-34146 GCA_004320025.1 Laticauda laticaudata
GGGGGGGGGGGGGGGGAGAGGCAGGGCCCGTCAAAGGCCCACTTTGTCTGTCCGCTTGGCTCCCTCCCTGCCCGCCGCCCTCCTGCTTTTGTCCACTGGCAGCAGCGGGAGGAGGAGGAGAGAGACAGGGGCTGCTGTTGTCCTCTTTTGAATTCGCTGTGTCCCCCTCCCTCTCACCCCCACCCCCACCCTCACCCCAAAGCCGGATCCAGACAGGCAGGGAGGAGAGCCCAGAGCCAGAAGAAAAGCAGTGGTCTTTGCCAGAAGACGCCAGCCGGGGTCCTGTGCCCCGGCCTGGCAGCCTCCCTGCCGCCCGGCCTGTCACCTGAAGCATCTATGGGGCTACCAGGGGGAGGGAGGGGGCAGGCCGGCCGTGAACCCCAAAAGTCCGAGCAGAAGCCACAGATAGCAAGTTTGCTTAGAAGGAAGGGAACTCGCTCTGGGTTCCCACCCACCCCCCCTCCCCCCACACACAAAAAGCTACAAAACACAAGGTTGCAAAAGACTCTTCCATTTTATCCGGAAGAGTCCGATGAGGTTGCCCACTCCCACGACCATTTCTTGCTTTGGGTACCCTGGTTTTGTTACCACCAGCCCCCCGCCCCGGGACAGGCGGGGACGAGAGGGAGAAACAAGAATGGCCCTCTTCTCACACACAAGCTTTCCACCCCCACCCCACCCCGATTAATATTCTTTTGAAGGCAAAGAATTGGGCTTTTCAACGTGGGACGGAGTTCAGGGCTCCCAGCAAGACAGTTGGGGAGCCTGACAAGGGAGGGCCACCTCACTCTCTTCCGGTGAAGGAGGACTTCACTCTTCTCCAACTGCCCGCTCCGCCCATTCCTTTTTCCTTCTCATGGACCCCCATCCTTCTGGCTGGGAACCTTGGGAACTGGAGTCCAACCTCAGGGGGCAGGGGGCTGGGGCAGTGTCCGGTAGGCAAGCTCATTTCTAGCTGCTGGGTTCCAGCCAGGGTTAAGGACAGTCGGCCTGGGAGCATCCTTGGAAGCACCTGCCGGCCAGCCAAGCACTAGGAATGCATCCCAGCACCCAATGGAAGGACGAAGGATGTCCCGATTGCTGTCTTGGCCACCACCTGGAAGAGAGGTGGCTGCTGCTTTGT
This sequence comes from Laticauda laticaudata, assembly GCA_004320025.1. Taxonomy (NCBI): domain Eukaryota; kingdom Metazoa; phylum Chordata; class Lepidosauria; order Squamata; family Elapidae; genus Laticauda; species Laticauda laticaudata. The sequence goes on from BHFT01046503.1 coordinate 11,201, forward strand.
GGTGCCATGTTGCAACTCTTTTTAACCTTTGCACCCTTTCCCTCCTTTTTTTAAAATCAGAGTTGGAAGGTCATCTTGTCCAACCCCAAGCAGGAGACCCTACACCATTTCTGACAGATGGCAGCCCAATCTCTTCTTGAAAGTCTCCAGTGATGGCGCTCCCACAACTTCCGAGGGCAACTTTTTTTTCACGGGTTGATTGTCCTCACTGTCAGAAAATTCCTCCTTATTTCCAGGTTGAATCCCTCCTTGATCTGTTTCCATCCATTATTCCTTGTCTGTCCTTCAGGTGCTTTGGAAAATAACTTGGCCCCCTCCTCCCTGTGGCAGCCCCTCAAATATTGGAAGATGCTATCCAGTCTCCCCTGGTCCTTCTCTTCCCTAGACTAGCCAGGCCCAGCTCCAGTCCCCTCATCATCCTGGTTGCTCTTCTCTGCACTCTTTCTAGAGTCTCAATCTCGTTTTTATAGCGTGGTGACCAAAACTGGATGCAGTACTCCAAGCATGGCCTTACTCAGGCTTTATAGAGTGGTATTAGTACCTCCCTTGATCTTGATTGTATCCCTCTGTTAATGCAACTTAGGATTGCATTGGCTTCTTTGGCTGCTGCTGCACAACATCGGCTCCTATTTAGCTGGTTGTCCACTCAGACTCCAAGATCCCTCTCAGAGTTACTGCAACTGAGCCAGGTTTCACCCACTCCTTTCTGTCCCCCAGGCTTTTCGGGCACTCACTGCGAGACAGACATCAACGATTGTGACCCTGATCCCTGCCACTATGGCACATGCCAAGATGGTATTGCCACCTACAACTGCCTCTGCCAGCCTGGGTACACTGGGCGCCTCTGCGACACTAACATCAACGAGTGCCAAAGCCAACCTTGCAAGAATGGGGGCACCTGCCAGGACAGGAACAACGCCTACATCTGCTCCTGCCTCCGAGGCACCACAGGTAAGGAGGGGAAGGTTCTCCTCTCTGGCCTTTCCACAAAAGGATGGAGCAGAGCCACCTTGGTCAACGGTCTGGGATGCCCCGTATATTTCCTAACAAACAAAATGTATAACAAAATAAAAGGGTTGGAAGGGACCTTGTCGGTCATCTAGTCCAAGCAGGAGAACCTATACTATTCCAGACAAGTGGTTGTCCAGTTTCTTCTTAAAAGCATCCAGTGATGGAGCAACCACAAATTCTGAAGGCAAGACATTCCAGATAAACAGATAATCAGAGTTGGAAGGGGCCCTGTAGGTCATCTAGTCCAATCCCCCCGCCCAAGCGGGAGACCCTACATCATTTCAGACAAATGGCAGTCCAGTCTCTTCTTGAAGGTCTCAAGTGATGATGCTTGACGTAGAAGGACTTAGAAGTGATTTCAGGTCAAAGAAAGAAGCCCTGGAGATGTTTGGGCCTTCCCCAACCTCTGGTAGTCCTTGTTTTACAACCAGTTCTTTAGGGACTGTCATGACAGATTCCCCCGCCCTCAAAAAGTACTGATGACCTGATTCCAAAGTTCTGATAGCCCAGCCCTCTCCGTTTACACTTGGCAACCAGTTCACATTCCTGGGTTTTTGCACACTTCCCCCAGTCACATGACAGGAATTTAGGACATTCTCTCTTCCCCACCCTCACCCTTTCTAACAGGCTTTTTGTGACTCAGGAAAGAGGTGGATTCCTTCGCTGATACAACTTTCATGTATCGCCCTCCAGAATTTGAACCCAGGTTTTGCAAGAAAATGGTTCCCTTTATTGCCAGCAGGACTCTGGGGAACACCCCCAAATAAAACTTTGCCTGGCAAGGCAAATTCTGGGTCTTACCCCAATGGCCGGTCGTTGCATAGTGTTTTAATTTTGCAACCTCTTGGGTGGATGAAGGTTTCGCTGGTCATTAGGAGCAGCAAGAAGGAAAGTCCCATTGCTACACCTATCAAAGGCTTGCTTCCCTCTTTGTTTCTCTCTCGCGCGGCAGTGAGTTTTCATTTGACTTTGTAAGATTTGGGCCTGCACAACTCCATCCCTGCATCTCAGCCAGAAAAAAAAAATCTTCCTTAAAACAACCCTGAGATTTTTTTCAGAGCGCCACTCCCTGAGAAACTGAACATCAGTCCCTGGGTAGAAAGGGGGCGTTATGGTTTGGGGGGGGGGTGTGTAACACTGAGATTGGAGCCCCTGGAAAGGATCACAAATGCCTTTGCCCTGCACTGGATTCCAACCTCCGCACCGCTTCCCTGACCGCTCTATTCCTTTTTCGAAGGACCCAATTGTGAGATCAACCTGGACGAATGTGCCAGCAACCCATGTGATTATGGCAAGTGCGTGGACAAGATCAATGGCTATGAGTGCGCCTGTGAACCGGGATACACAGGTGAGAGAGCACCGCTCGTCCCTCCCCCGTGGGCTTCGTGGCCAGGGGTGGGATTCCACCAGTTCGGACCAGTTCTCTAGAACCGGATGTTAGGATTCTGCGCAGTTTGGAGACCCGGCAAATCACACCACTGGCCCCCCACCCACCCCACCCAGGAAGGCTTCCCTGAGGCCCAGTGCAAAGAGTGGTATCCAGGGGGGTTGGGGGGAGGGAGAAAGTGGCCATGAGGAGCAGGCTGAACCTTCCTAGGATTGGAATGACTCAGGCAAGCAGATCGGCAAGAAAGGTAGATCTCTGAGTGAATCTGTGAATTCTGCAAGAGCTCATCTGCTAGCCTGATTTGGGGTAAAAGTTGCTCTTTTCTCTTAAAAAAAAATTCAATCTTTACATATATTTTTTATAATATTTACAAAAACAAGCCACACCCACGCCCAGTCACATGCACCACACAGTCACACGCACAAATTGGCCACTGCCACAGAACCGGTGTGTTAAGAAATTGAATCCCCACCACTTTTCAGTGCCCCCGAGTATCCTGACCAACCTGGTTCCAGGGAGCAAACACGAGACATAGGTAACTAGCAAAACCTTTTTAAATTTTCATTCATGAATCCTGTATCCTTCACAGATAAAAAAGGCTGCTTCAACTAATTAAGCTCTGTTAAGAAAAGAGCCTTGCCGAGTTAAGGCTGCCAAGAACACCAGATAAAGTTACTAAACAGTAAATCAAAGAGTCTCCAAACACCAACTCAGATATTCTAACGTCCACCAGGGTCAAGTATCAAACTTCTTTGCTTCCTGCAAAGAACTGCAGTTTCTCAGCTGGCTTTTATCTTCTCAGGGAGGAGCCTTACTCCCGAGTCACTTGTGCTGCTGCAGCTGCTCTTTCCTTCGAGCAGTCCTGCGTGCATGCATGCTGGGCATGGGCTCCTCAGGGTCCTCTTCTGCTGCCAGCCTGCACCATCTCCAAAGGCAGCACTCCATTCCCTGATGGTCCTGGCCCCATCCCTGCATCCCACGCAGGCCCCTCATCCCAGTCCTCAGTCTCCAAGACCTCAGCTGTCCGCACCTGCTGCCGGCGAACCACAACACTGAGTAAAGGTCCTCACTGCTTCCTCTCTGCTCCTCAGGGAGGATGTGCAGCCTCAATGTGGACGAGTGTGAAAGCAACCCTTGCCACAATGGGGGCACCTGCAAGGATGGCATCAACGGATTCACGTGTCTCTGCCCAGAAGGCTTCCATGACTCCATGTGCCTCTCGGAAGTGAATGAGTGCAGCAGCAACCCTTGCGTCCATGGGAGATGCCACGACGGGCTGAACGGGTGAGCGGCCGGCAAGACTGTGCCAAGGCAGGAGGGGCACCATGGGAAACCTGAGTGAGCGCTGTGAACCATAAACACAAAGCTTTTGCTGTGTTCCAGCATAAGAGATACAGGGCCCTTGCTGACCTTAACAGGGACACTGTTGTGGCCTGTTGGCCACCAGTCCCTCCAGCAGCTGAATCAGAGAAGGAGGAGGAGGTATGGGAGTCAGGCTCAGCATCAGGGCAACCTGAGAGCTCCGAGGAGGAAGGAGGAGTGGAGCTGGCAGGGGAGGAGGGCGGGGGGAGAGAAAGGGAGCGGAGCCTGGGCCATCCCTCAGCCCTCAGATGGACAGTCAACAGCCCCCAGGTCTGGAGGGGGCTGATGAGGAAGAGGAGGAACAGCTGGGTCCAGTGCCTGACAGGTGGATGCGCAGAAGGCAGAGGAGAGGAGAGCAGTGGAAAGCTGTAGGCCGGTCCTTGGGACAGAAAAGCCACCACTGCTAGCGAGGCCCTACCTTACCTCTGGGGATAAAAGGCAGGGGGCGTAGATGAATAGGTGTGACAGACAATTACTGCCAGACAGACTTGTTAGCTTGAGTTGAGAGGCAGAGAGAGAGAGAGAGAGACCCTAACCCTAACCAATAACACCCAATCATGCTCGGAGTTGGCCCTTCCAAGAGTTGTTTTTGTTCTTCCAGAAACTATTTTAGATTCACTAACCATCGTAGAGACGATGTGTTTTTAAGGTTGGTTGTCCATTGCCCTGTAGGGGTGTTTGAGTGGCATCAAGGATTTTTTTTTTAAAAAAAGAAAACCAGCCCAATCTAATCACTTTGTGCTTTATCATTTCTCTCTCCTGGAATCAAAGCTACAAGTGCAATTGCGACGCAGGCTGGAGTGGGACAAACTGTGACATCAATAACAATGAATGCGAGTCTAACCCTTGTGTGAACGGTGGAACCTGCAAAGATATGACCAGCAGTTACATTTGCACCTGCCAGGAGGGATTCAGTGGTAAGAACCTAGACTTCACCCACAGTTTCGCCCCTCTGAAAGTCATGGCAAATTACTCTTCTTTTACACAGTGATCTTTAGCTTAGACTAGGGGTCCCCAAACTTGGCGACTTTAAGACTTGTGGACTTCAACTCCCAGAATTCCCCATTCAAACATGCCTGTTGTTGTTTTTTTCTTTTTCTCCTACTCCTTAGAGTGGAGAGATTGCAGAGCAAGGGATTACAAGAGAGTAAGGAAGTCTAGTGAAGCTGGATGGAGAATTATGGGAGTTGAAGTCCACAAGTCTTAAAGTGGCCAAGTTTGGAGACCTCTGGCTTAGACTAAGTACTCAAGAAAAGGAAGCCAAACTATTATAAATAAATACCATAAAACCTTGACTATAAAGTGGTACCTCGGTCTATAAACCAGACGAATGACCCATTGGGATCCCCATATCAAAACAATTTACCTTATGTCCGGCCAGAATTTGAAAATAACATTTAACACAGCACAATGGTACTGAAGCAAAACAGTTTGGTTGAGATTGGCATGTGATTGGGGTAGATTGCAGGGGTGGCACTGAAATATAATTTTATCATATTTCATCTATATCTTAAATTATTGCATCTTATTCCAATTTCATTTTAGACTGTATTTTATTCTAATTTCATTTTAAATGATATTTTATTCCAGTTTCGTTTTAAATTGTATTCTATTCCAACTCCATTTCAAATTGCTTTTATCAAATTTAAGTCATAGTTTGTCCCTGGGACTCTACACTTTGATACGGCCCAAGGGCTAATCAATAAATAAAAATTGAGCTATAAATAAATACTATAAACCCTTGACTAAAATGGAGGGCTTCGTTCAATATCTGTTCAAGAAAGGGTTGACAATCCATATTTGGGGAGTAGGCCTCCAAAGCGCTTGATCTCAATCTGACCCCACCGGGTTTTGGGGGCAGCCATCAGAAGATCTAGCCCCACATTTCTCAACCTGGATAATTTTAAGATGTGTAGAATTCAACTCTCAACTTGGTTGAGGGAATTCTGGGAGTCGAAAGCTTTAAAAGTCACAGAGGTTGAAAAACATCAGTCTAGCCTAAAAGTCTGTCGAGATTTCTCAGTCATCCAGGTCATGGTTATCCCAAAGGTGCTTTTTTCCCAAGATGCAACTGGGCTTCCTTGTTTTTTTCCTTTTGACGATGTTTCGCTTATCATCCAAGGAGCTTCTTCAGCTCTGACAGGGGCCTCATTCCCCACCATTCAGTTGGAGCTGAAGAAGCTCCTTGGATGAGAAGCGAAACACCTTCAAAAGAAAAAAAAAACAAGTCCTCCTGAAAAAAAAGCACATTTGGGACATCGGTCTAGCCCGCTGTGTCACCTCATAAAATATTTGTATGGTCTTTTTAGAGTTGCCAACAGAAAGGGAGGGGGGAGCAGTGCAGCAGCTTGCAAACCGAAACTGCATTCCATAAATGTTTCAAAGATAGTAACTCGGTGACTAAAGTTTCTGCCGTACAAAGATCTAACTGGAGAGCCTGATTGATGACTCTGGGCTATGGAGGTGTCCCATTGGAGAATATGAATTATGAATATACCCAGAGGGGTTGGGGGGAAAACCAGGATCAAGGGTGACAATGAATTATGTGCCTCAGAGTCGGCTACACTCAGGTAGTGCCAGCATGTTAACTTCCAATAAATCCTTTTGAAGTTTTGGAAGTTTGGCTCGAGACTCGTGATTTAAACGGGGGTAACTGCCAGAATCCTGACACACTGCTGTTCCAGGTTGGGAAAGAACGCTTGGGTGGCTTAGGGCTCCCCCAAACATATCCCCCAGAAATAGGTGGGATCCTGCTGATCTCCTTCTTTCTCCCAGGACACAACTGCCAGTTCAATATCAACGAATGTGCCTCCAACCCTTGCCTGAACCAGGGGACCTGCATTGACGATGTGGCTCGCTACCAGTGCAACTGCCTCCTACCCTATACAGGTGAGAGAGCCAGTTCTTGGATGGGGGGGGGGCTTCAGTGAGAGAGAAATNCTACCAGTGCAACTGCCTCCTACCCTATACAGGTGAGAGAGCCAGTTCTTGGATGGGGGGGGGGCTTCAGTGAGAGAGAAATGTGGCTGTGTGTGTGTGTGCGTGTGTGTTTGTGTATGTCCCAGAATAGCTGGGGTGCATAAGTGGGAACAGAAGAACAAACCACACTCACTTCTGGCGTTTCTGCGCCATGAAGGGTGTTGACCTTCACGCCAGCCGGTTTCCTCACTGTCCCTCCTCGGTCTCTGGCCACCAAACGTTGCCTGTCATTGATCCAAAGAATAGATCTGCTCTGGGTGAGGGATCTCTGCTGGAAAAGAGGGGAGGGGGGATCCATCTAATTCCCTGAGGAGTCCTGACTTACAACAGGTTGTTAGTGACCGTTCCACAAACTTTGCAGCTTGTGGGGCTTAGCTGGGGTGGGGTGGGGTGGGGGAGAGGGGAACCAAGCTGCACAAGCATCGAACTGGCACACACATGCACACATGTGCACAGCTCAATCGACGCAAGCATCGGGCTGGCATGCATGCACAGGCAACTCGACTTGCTCAAATTGAGCTGCATGCATGTGCTCACACACACACACACACACACACACACACACATACACACANGAGCTGCATGCATGTGCTCACACACACACACACACACACACACATACACACAGGCCCACTGGTTGCCCCACCGGTCATGCAGCCTGGTTCCTCATTGTCCTGACAGTGAGCTGCAGTCTGGATGTTGGGAACCCCTGACTTATGACCGTTTTCCCACACTTGTGACTGTTGCAGCCATCCCCCTAGGGTCCCATGATCAAAATTCAAAATGCTTGGCAAAGCTGACTCCTGTTTATTTTTACTTTTTTTTAAAAAAAGAACTTTTTATTTTGATAACAAACATAGACAAACACAAACCATCAAATAAAGCCATTTTTCCATAGACAGTATGTCGGTTGGTCCATATCTCTTGCGCACAGTATCAACGGTCTTTCCCTCCTAAATTTAAATTAAAATTCATATGATCCAAATCAGCTATCCGTCTCATCATATCACTATCAAACCATGATTAGACTTCGATTGTAAATTCACGTCTTTTTGAGCAAATCTCAACTTTTACAATGCTGACTCCTATTTATGACGCTGGCAGCGTCCCAAGGTCACGCAGCTTTCCAGAAACGTCAATGGGGAAAGCCAAATTCGCATAAGGACCATGTTATTAACTTCACAAGCCGTGGGGATTCACTTAAGGAACTGTTAGCACAAAAGGTCACAAAATGGGGGGAAAAAAACCCCTCGCTTCAGAAATGTCTCACACAGCAGTGCAAATGGTGCTCGACTGTGGTCGTAAGTCAAGGAGTAGCTTAGCTATGTGCTCTCCCCCCACCCAACCCCTCCACTGCTCCTTTGCTCTCCGCCTCAGACGGGACACCCTCCCTTCTTCCCCGATAAGGCAAGATTCAAGAGGAGCCTCTGTTGTTCTCCTGCCTCCAAATGTTCGAATAGAAACTCACAGGACGAGATTTGCTTCTTCCCCTAAGTTTTCATCCACACCTTTTGTCCGTTGCCCCACCTTTTTCCCTCATGCCAACTTCTGGACCGGGGGAGGGAGAGGGGGTTGGACTAGATGACCCACAAGGCCCCTTCCAACTCTTGTTTATTCTGGTTATTTATCTCCTGCCCCAATTGTGGCCCTTTCGGGCAAAGGATCCCAAACTTTGCCCGTTGGCCCTCCCTCCCTTTCGGAACGGAGGACCCTTGCATCACCGCGCGCGCAGGAGGGCTGCTCGTTCGGCCGCTCGGGCTGTTTCCTGCTTCCTCCCCCTGCACAAAATGGCAACCTGTGGACAATTGGAGGAAGCCCTGGACTTTTCCTGCCTTCGCTGGTTGTGGGAGAAACAACCCAGGGCATTTTGGAGGCAGGGCGTGTGTGTGTGTGTGTCTGTCTGTCTGTGTGTCTGGGGGGGGGGATGAGAGGAGGAAAAAGAGAAGAGAGTAGAGAGGGAGAGGGGGGAGACAGAGGAGGGAGGGAGAGAGAGAGAGGGAACGGAAGAGAGAGGAAAGGGGAGGGGGGAGGGTGAGAGAGGGGGGACAGGGGGGAGAGAGTAGAAAAGAGAGAGAGGGGGAGGAGGGAGAGAGGGGACAGAAAAGGGGGGAAGACAGAGAGGGAGAAAGAAGAGAGAGAGAGAGAGCCCAGAGAAGGTTCTGGGAAACAAAAGGAAGGCCCTGATCGGAGGAAAAGAGGAGTCCGCCAGGGAACAGGAAAGAGAGGCTGGGCCAGGGGGCTTTTCCTCCTGCCTTCTGGTCCAGGTGAGGGTCACGCACAGGTGACTTTGGAGAATGCCGATTGGACAACCGCCATTCCTCAAATGTGCACCGTGTGGATGTGAACTTCATTCCCCCAAAGGAGAAAGTCTCTTGGAGAAGGTCCAGAAGGGATGTGGGAGGGCAGCCCCGGGCCACTGACCGCCAGAGTCCAATGTGCAACCTGTGGGAACGTCAAAATAGACCCCACCGCCTGACATCTCAGCCGCGCTTGTGTCCTCTCCAACCTTGGCAACTTTTTAAGGCTTGTGGACTTCAATGCCCACAATTCCTCAGCCGCCTTTGCAACTTTGAAGAATTCTGGGCGTTGAAGTCCACAAGCCTTAAAAAGTTGCCAAGGCTGGAGAGCCCTGCCCGAGATCCAGCCAAGGGCTTTGGGGGCAACAGGATGGAAAGGAAACGGCCAGCGTGCCACGTAAGGAGGCCACAGACTGCAGCCAACCCAATTTTTCTTGCCAACCCTAGGTCCCACCTGCCGGGAAGTGCTGGCACCCTGCGCGGATGGTCCTTGTAAGAATGGGGGCCAATGCAGAGAGTCGGAGGACTACGAGAGCTTCTTGTGCACCTGCCTTCCAGGCTGGCAAGGTACAAGGGGGCCTCCTGGCTTTTGCAGCCCCCCCCTTTGGGGCTTCCGAGGCCACTGCCCTCCCTCCCTTCCTCCCTCCCTCCCTCCCTCCCTCCCTCCCTTCCTTCCTTCCTTCATTTGCCTCCCTCCCTTCCCAACTAGCAATAGCACTTACGTACCACTTCCCAGTGCTTTCCAGTTCTCTCTCTCTCAGCGGTTTCCAGAGTCAGCCTCTTGACCCCAACAATCTGGGTCCTCATTTTACCCACCTCGGAAGGATGGGAGGTTGAGTCTGAATCTTGAGCCTGGTGGGATTCGATCTGCCCAATTGCAGGCAGCAGAAGTAGCCTGCAGTACCACATTTTACAAATGGTCTAAAGCACCATTTCTCAGTCTTTTGATGCTAAGGTACCTGGACTATCTGTCCCAGAATTCCCCATGGCCGGCTGGGGGGTTCTGGGAGTTAATCCACACATTTTAAAATTGCTAAACTTGAGAATGCTGCTATAAAGAACGAATTTTTAAAAAACAGATCATATTTAGGTTTTTACTCGAGCGCAGCCCTTCAAAATGTATATCCCTGCTCTGGATATCTACAGGCACACAAGCTTCATCTCCCAGAATTCCCAGCGAGTAACTACTACACCGTTAATAACACCGTTAATTGTAAATTACAAAGTAATAAACATAGACATCTCCAACCTAGCCTAACATTCCCTTTCCAGACAAATCCTCCAAGTCAGCGATGAACAGTTTTGACAGTCTGGGTGGAAATGCCTTTGGGTCTCCCAACTCCAAATTTCCCTCCCTCCCTCTGCTGCACTCATTCCATTTTTTTACATGAGCTGCACATACATTGAGACTGCAAGTCTAAAGCATTAGCTGATGCTTAATTAACGGTTTCTCAATCCTAATGAGTCTTAATTAGCTGGCTACCTCAGAAGGGCCCTGCTGGCTTATGGTCCCATGGTAACCAGGCGGAAGTTCTCAACTAGATTATCTCTTCTTCCACTTTAGCATTTCAGGGTCAAACTAGCAATCGTGGCTACCTTGGCTCCATCATTCGGGCCTTAATGAATTATTTTTCACTTTGCTTTCTTCCTGTAGTCTTGGTACCAAGTTTTTCCCTTCGTGTGTTTTCAGTCCTGACATGCATATGTTCTTGGGGGTTTATGGCTGTATATTAATTAGCTTCCTGCTTTATATTAATCAGTCCAGCGTCGTTATATGGAATTTTTATTTTGCTATAATCCACATTGGGCATAAGTCACGATAAGGAGAGGCCTCTGGGTGTTCTAAAGCAGAGCTCTCCGACCTTGGCAACTTGAAGACTTGTGGACCAACTCCTACAATTCCTCAGCTAGCAAAGCAAAGCTGGCTGAGGAATTCGGGGAGTTGAAGTCCACAAGTGGGCCAAGGTTGGAGAGCCCGGTTCTAAAGGGATGAAGGGCACCATTGACCAAGAAGGGACATTGCTGCCCTTCAGGGAGGAGTGGTCATTGAGTGGCTTGAGAGACGAGTGAAGAGGCCATTTTTCACAGTCATCTCTCTCTCTCTCTCTCCCCCTTCACTTCTCAGGGCAAACGTGTGAAATTGACATCAACGAGTGCGTGAAGAGCCCCTGTCAGAATGGTGCCACGTGCCAAAACACCAACGGGAGCTACCGCTGCATGTGCAAACCTGGTTTCACAGGGGACAGCTGTGAAACGGACATCGATGACTGTCAACCCAGTAAGAATCCTGATGGGCCTGGGAAACAAACTCCCGGGTCAGGGCTTGTCCCGACTGAGCTGGGAAGATGGGGTGTGGGGGGGGGGAGGGGGGAGGGGCACGGCTAGGCAGCCAATCTGGTGCCTTTCAGAGCTTCTCTTTCAATGGAGAAAACTGCCTGCCCCCCACTGCCCCCTCCCCCTTATCTTCTGGGCACGCAGGAACGTCTCTGCAGGCCAGTTGGTTTGGGGGAACATTGCAGGAAAAAAGAGGTGCCCTCCCTTTGCAAAAGGAGCGAGGTGAGGGCATCCCTTGCAGTGGTGGTCTGCTACCGGTTTGGACCGGTTCACCAGAACTGGTAGTGAAAAAAAAAAAAAGCCGACGATTAATTGAGAGGAGGAAAAAAAAATCCTGACACTCAGCTGAGAGCCACGCCTACCAAACCACGTCCACTGAACCAGTGGTACAACAATTTTAATCTCACCACTGATCCTTTGGCTTCTTATGCCCGAAACCCAGCACCATGGATTTAAATTCCTGGAAGGCAAATTCTGGGCATGTTAGAAGCCAGGGACCCCGAGGTGTGGGGTTCCCTTTCCAGGGAGTTGGGAGGGAGTTGTTGAAGAGGACAAGGGATACTACTACGCTCCTTGGGAGAGTGCCCCGCAGGTCCCCTTCCCTTCCCCTGGTGGTGCGAATGTGATGCCATTCTGCTTGTCTCTCCCCCCCGCTCTAGATCCCTGCCACAATGGGGGCTNTTGTCTCTCCCCCCCCCCCAGATCCCTGCCACAATGGGGGCTCCTGTTCTGACAGTGTCAACGGCTTTTCCTGCAACTGCCTGGCAGGCTTCCAGGGCCTTGAATGCCAGGAAGACGTGGACGAATGTGCCAGCAACCCCTGCAAGAACGGGGCCAACTGCACGGACTGTGTGAACAGCTACACCTGTACGTGCCCATCTGGATTCAGTGGGATCCATTGTGAGCACAACACTCCAGACTGCACGGAGAGGTAGGTTCATCCAGGAGGGGCCTTTCCAATAGAATTCTTTACTGCCAGGTGAGATTGGACACACAAGGAATTTGTCTCCGGTGCATAAGCTCGCAGTGGACATACAAGCAACAAGTGATAAATCATGATCATAGTCATCCTAAAGATACATTCATCATAAATCATAAGATACAACACTTAGTGATAGTTGTAGGATACTGAAGAAGCAATCAATATAAATCATACGAGGAAATTAAATAAAACAGTATAAAATGGAATAGAATATAGAATAGAATCGTAATATGGAATGGAATGTGATGAATAGAACAGAACAGAACAGAACAGGTGCGATTGGACACACAAGGAATTTGTCTTTGGTGAGTATGCTGTAAGGGTACATAAAAAATAAAATACATTCATCAAGAATCATAAGATACAACACTTAGTGATAGTCATAGATTACTATAAGCAATCATACATAGGTTACTAATACGCAATCAAAACATACTAGGAAAACAAATAAAAGAATATAAATCATAGAGATAGAAGCGACACGGTTATAGTCATAAGTGGGAAGAGATAGGTAATAGGAAGGATGTGCAGAATAATAGTAATACAGTCTTATTAAGTAATTTAGCAGTGCTGAGGGAATTATTTGTTTAGCAGAGTGATGGCGTTCGGGAAAAAATTCCTCTTGTGTCTAGTTGTTCTTGTGTGCAGGGCTCTATAGCATCATTTGAGGGAAGGAATTATGTCCAGGATGTAAATATTTTCACAGTCCTCTTTTTGACTCAGGATGCAGCATACAGGTCCTCTATGGAAGGCAGGTTGGTAGCCATTGTTTTTTCTGCAGTTGTAATTATCCATTGAAGTCTGTGTCTGTCCTGTTGGGTTGCAGAGCAAACAAACAATCATGACAACTTAAAGGTGGGCAGACTTCTTCCACAAGTTCCCAGCCAGCCACAAATCCTGGGAATTGAAGTCCACCCATCTTCAGGTTCTCAAGGCAGAGAAACGTTGATCTATTCTAGGATGTGCCTGATGGATCGAAACAGACCCCTTCTGACCTGGTCCTCACATTCATGTAAGATCCAGCATCTCTGAGGCCAGGGGTGAGTGACACACTATCTTTCTTCCTCCTGCCACTCAGCTCCTGCTTCAATGGGGCGACCTGTGTGGACGGCATCAACACCTTCACCTGTGTCTGCCCACCTGGCTTCACTGGCATTTATTGTGAACACGACATCAATGAGTGCGACTCCAGACCCTGCTTGAATGGAGGGACTTGCCAGGACAGCTACGGGACCTACAAATGCACCTGCCCACAGGGGTACACTGGACTTAATTGTCAGGTATTTCCACTTCCTGCTCCAGGTGGAATATTCGGTCTGGAATTTCAAGGAGGGGAGGACAATAGTCCTCGTTTAGTGACTCCAATTGGCATGGGCAATGTGGTAATTAAGCAAAGTGATTGCTAGCCGATCTCACTTCAGCTCTCCTTTGCTGTACAGACTGCAAAGGTTACAAATGCAATGGGAATAGGAATAGAATAGAATTAGAAATAGAATAGAAATAGGAATAGAATTAGGAATAGAAATAAGAATTAGAAATAGAATGTAATTAGACCAAGAATTAGAGATAGAAGAGAATAAAATAAAATAAGAATTAGAAATGGAATTAAAATTAGGAATAGAATTAGAATCTGGAATAGAATTAGGAATAGAATAGGATAAGGAAGAAGAATAGAATAAAATAGATTAAACAGATTATCAGAATTGGAGATGAACTGAGCCCAGTCCAGTCATCAATGGATAAGCCTCAGTGGGTGCTCTAGAAGTGAGCTCCAGCTTTTCTTGGCCAGGTAGCACTTTTCATAGGTTTTTGAGCATTGCAGAAGATGGTAAGGATCGGTCAGAGCCCACAACCAAGAGAATTGAGGCTGCCAGCCTGACCAGGTGTGGTCAGTCAGCACCTATGTGAACCTTTTGAGGGTCCCAGCGAAGCAAATGGCGGGAAGGATCCCCACAATCTGTGCAAGGCAGCCCGGGTGTCAGTGTTTCTATGCCCCCATAGAAAGCAGAACTCTGAGGCAGAAAAATTCCCCAAAGAAGAATTTATTGGGTGCATCATCATGATGGCACAACTGGGGAAAGCCGACTCTGAAAGTTCCCGCGGCTTTCACCGAATTAAAAAATGAAAGTTTCCCCTTCCCCCCACTGGTGACACTCTCCAATTAAGGTGCTGGCTGGTTGCTTGGTTGCTTGTTCCTCCCTCTGGCCAGCCACCTGTGAGAATGTCCTTGGTTCCCACAGGAAAACTTTCTTGGTTGGGCTACAAAAACCCCATCTAGCTATTCCCCCCCCCCCCCCCCCCNNNNCCCCCCCCCCCCGGTTGTGTGGCAACCCTGAAGATTCTAAGATGGCACCAGCCGGGTTCACTTCAGAATTGACCCCAGGTGTATTTGTGTTCCTGTCAGGGCACTCGTAGAGTTGCAGGTGACAGAGACCAAAATGAGAAAGAGAAGCTCCCACTTCCTGCATCTCTTGGGCACCGTCCCTCGCCAGGATTGCTCTCCGAGACGTCGCTTAGCTTCTGGTTAGCCTGCGGCAGCCCCAGCACCCATGGGGGCAGCTCTTCTGACCCCTCACCGTATGCTCCATCTTCTTTCCCCTCTTCTCTGCAGAACCTGGTCCGCTGGTGCGACTCCTCTCCCTGTAAGAATGGAGGGAAGTGCTGGCAGACCAGCAATCACTACCGCTGCGAGTGCCCGAGCGGCTGGACCGGCCTGTACTGTGATGTACCCAATGTTTCTTGCGAGGTGGCTGCGCGACGGCAAGGTGGGTCCTTCCTGCTCGGTTTCTCCGTGCTGGAGGGCAGGGGAACATCCAGCAGGCGCCTCCTTCCAGGATCCTCTATCCAGAACTCCAGACAACTTGCCTTGAGGTCTGCCTGATGGGAATCCTGCCTGGACCATTGGGCGAGGGGTTGAAGAGGGTGGGGTTGCCTGGGCTGGAGTCCAGAAAAAAATGCAAGGAAGAAGAAAGGGTTTGTCCAAGCTTGGGCCTGGACACTGTGATCAGATGTCAGGGTTCCGGCAGTTACCTCCAATGAAATCATGAGTCTGGAGCCAAACTTCTAAAACTTCAAAAGGATTTATTGGGACTTAAGATGCCAGCACGACCTGGGTGCAGCTGACTCTGAGGCACATCATTCATTGTCACCCTTGACCCTGGTTTTCCCTTCACCCCCTGGGTGTATCATAATTCATATTCTCCAATGGGACACCTCCATATCCCAGAGTCATCAATTAGGTTCTCCAGTTAGAATTTTGCAAGGCAGAAACTTCGGTCACCTAGTTACTATCTCTGAAAACATTTGTGGAATGCAAGTTGCCACACTGCTCCCCTCTCCCTTTCTGTTGGCAACTCTAAAAAGACGAAAGAAATATTTTATGAGTTGACAGCCGGGTTGCTTTGCCCCTTCCTATCTGCCCCTTCCTGGCCTGCCACATGTGTCCAATGGCCTCCCTCTTGCAGGACTGGACATGGCCCGCCTGTGCAGAAACTCCGGCCTCTGCGTGGACAGGGGCAACACCCACTTCTGCCATTGCCAGCCTGGCTATACAGGCAGCTACTGTGAAGAGCAAGTGGACGAGTGCTCCCCGAACCCCTGCCAGAATGGGGCAACCTGCACGGACTATCTAGGCGGCTATTCCTGCGAGGTAGGCTTCCCGCCCAGGAAGAATTTGGGCTAATTGGTTTCCCCAGCCGCCGGGCATTCGGGCCACTTTCAGGAAGGCAGGATTCCAACCTGCCACCCAGGGCCGGGTTGGGAAGGTGCCTTGTGTCAGGGACCTGGGGTCCTCCCTCCGTTTCCCAGGTAACATTTGGAGGCAGATGCCTAAGCCCTCCCTGTGGCAGGACAACCCAGCTTTGCTACATGCTCAGAGACATCTGCATCTTCCTTTGCAGTGCGTGGCTGGCTACCATGGCAGGAATTGCTCAGAGGAGATCAAGGAATGTCTTTCCCATCCCTGCCAGAATGGTGGCACTTGCATTGATCTGCTCAACACGTACAAGTGCTCTTGTCCACGCGGAACCCAAGGTAAGAGACTCAAACAGGCCAGGACTGTGTCTGTCATGCATCAGCCGGATCTCCAGCTTGGGTGCTTGCTATCGGGTGCCATAGTATCGGGGAAGGGGGTGCTCCGATATTTAGGAAGGGGAAGTGAGCTGCTGTGATCCCATGAGAACTGGTAGGTTTGCACTCACGAAACATGGCGCTGCCAAAGGGAGGTGTTTACACTCCTATGGAGCCAACTGTCTGCCATCCCTTCAAACTTAGTCAAAGCACCTCGTCCCGAAATCAATGGAGTTGGGGTTTTTCTTTCCTGAGCTTGGAACGGAGGCAGGCCTGACATTAGGCAAGATCTGATTCAAACTAGCCCAAAATCGAAGAAATTGGGACCTGAGTGTGTGGGCCCTTTCCCCATGAGCCATGGTGGCGCAGTGGTGAGAGTGCAGTACTGCAGGCTGCTTCTGCTGGCTGCCGGCTGCCTGCAATTTGGCAGTTTGAATCTCACCCGTCTCCAAGTTGACTCAGCCTTCCGTCCTTCCAAGGTGGGTCAAATGAGGACCCAGATGGTTGGGGGCAAGAGGCTGACTCTGTAAATGACTTAGAGAGGGCTGCAAAAGCACTGTGAAGCGGTATGTAAGTCTAAGTGCTGTTGCTATTGCTATCATTAACCCGGTTACTGTGCAATTAGAGGTGCCGAAAAGCCTTTGATGGATCCACCCTGTGTTTCACGTGAGCTTGAGAAAGTATTTCCTCTTCGGCCTGCCTGCCCTGCCCTTCTGGTACTGCTCCTTATCTATCGAGGGAGAGCAACACTTCGAAGTCAGAGAAATCCTTGATTCTAGAAAATGGAACAGAATAGGAACAGAATTTGTACTGGACGTTGATTGGGCTCTCAGAGCTGGACCCTGGCGAGAGGGATTTGGGCTGACTTTCCATCTGTAACCTTCGCGTGTCTTGGATCAGGTCCTTCCTGCCTTGCTTCCGCTGCTATCATTTCAAACATAGTGAAAGTACCTCTTCTCTAATTCAGTGGAGTTTAGGGGGGGGGTTTCTTTTGTTGAGTTTTAAATGGAGGCAAGCCTGACATGATGGACCATCACACGGAGTTCTCGGGCCTTGCTCGACTTGGCTACAAATGAGTTCCTGCAGCGCAGGGTCACGAAAGTCAGACCTCGGCCACATGGTTGTCACTACCATCTTTGACCTTGTTTGACCCAGCCCCTGTGGAAACCAAGTCAGTTTGGATCCGATCCCTGGGTTGCTTTGGCTTTTTGCAGATTGGGAAGGGAAGGGGCTAAGATGGAGGGGAGGTGGCTGCATCTTGGAGTTTTGGGTCTGCCTCCCTGATTTGGAAGGAGTGAAACTTGTCTCCCTCCGATGGTGATAGTTGGTCAAAATTGGATAACTATTTGTCCAAGAGGGCATGACAGGGCTGGACTAGAACAGCGGTCGCCAACCAGTGGGCTGGGGACCACTGGTGGTCCATGAGAAAATTTTGGTGGTCCACAGAGAAATGTCACCCAAAGCAATTAATCCAGGCTGCATGGGAATACAAGGCCACCCACATGGCCCACGGGAACGCAAAGCTTGCATTGCTTTCATTGCAAACAACACAAGGTAGAACATGCCCCGCTCGCCCTACACATGCCTGGCCACCGGGCTGCTTCTTTCCGCTTCTTTCTTCTCTGCTTTTGGCTGCACGCAAGAAAGCACTAAAAGTCTTCCTTTTCTCTCCCCAAACTCTGTCAAAAATGAGTCTTTGGACCCTGCAAGGCCTCCTATTTCCAAAAGGCTGCGCCGGTGCAACAAGCCTCACAAAGACTCATTTCTGGTGGAGTTTGGGGGAGAGAAAGGAAGACTTTTGGTGCTTTCCTTGCGTTGCAGCCAAAAGCCTTTTCTCTCTCTCCTGAGAACGGAGCTGGAGGCGGTATCCTGCAATCCCAAATAAAGAAACGATCGATCGCGTGGAAAATGGGGTGGGGAATTTTCCTGCAGACTTTTTGGGGGATTTTCCCAGGGTCTCTGGTCTGCGGGATTTAAAATGATGAGTTTGGAGATCTCTGAGGTCTAAAAGGTTGGTGATCCCTGGACTTCAAAGTCTCCGTAATTGATCCTGTAAATAATTTGGTTTCCTCTGTTGGGGTTCCAATAACGCATAAAGGCTGTGAAGGGAACAAATTTGATGAGATTGTAGCCTAGGGTAGAGAGGAATAATATAAGAGAGCAGCTGATTTCAGTTTGATGTACAAAGATAAGCTGGGTTTGACCTAATTTATATTTGGATGGGAGACCACCAGGAGATCCCAGAGACGTAGGCATTATAAAAGCATCCTGCAATTTGCTTCTCGATTGCCACCAAATAAGACATGGGAAAATAGTTGGGCCAGCTTGGGCTCAAGCGTGGATATTCAGTGTTTATGGAGACTCTCAGACCTCCAAGTCATGGTTGTCCCAAAGATGCTTTTTCAAGAGGCAACTCTGGTTTTTCTTTGAAGACTTTTCACTTCTCATCCCAGAAGCTTCTTCAGCTCTGATCTTCCCTTCCCCAAACAGTCAGAGGTTGAAGAACCTTCTGGGATGAGAAGCAAAATGTCTTCAAAGATAAGCCAGAAAGTCCAGTTGCCTCTTAGGAAAAAAAGCACCTTTGGGATGTGGATAATCAGCCAGTCACCGTTGGTAAAACAATGTTTCCCAACCTCACTGGGGTAAAGACTTCAGCTCCCAGAATTCTGGTGGTTGCAGAATCCTGGAAGTTGAAGTCTACCCTCCCTGAAGTTGCTGAGGTGGAGAAAACACTACATCCCTCGGCTCTCCCAAATCAGAGAGGCCGAGAGTTGGTTTTATGGAGTGACAGTAAGCCTCGGAAATGAAGCAGTGTGTCAGGATTCCGGCAGTTACCCCGATTAAATCATGAGTCTTGAGCCAAACTTCCAAAACTTCAAAAGGATTTATTGGGAGTTAAAAGGTCTGGCATTGCCTGGGTGAAGCCAACTCTGAGACACATAATTCATTGTCACCCTTGACCCAGGTTTTCCCCCACCCCCTCGNGTTTTCCCCCACCCCCTCGTATTCTCCAATGGGACACCTCCATAGCCCAGAGTCATCAATCAGGCTCTCCAGTTAGAATTTTGCATGGCAGAAACTTCAGTCACCAAGTTACTATCTTTGAAAACATTTATGGAATGCAGTTTCGGTTTTGTAAGTTGTTGCACTGCTGCCCCCCTCCCTTTCTGTTGGCAACTCTAAAAAGACCGTAGACATATGTTATGCGTTGACCCAGTGCCTAAATAAAGGGGAAGGGTCCTGCCCGACTCCATGAATTGACTGGCTCCCCATCCCTCCCCCCCAGGCGTACACTGTGAGATCAACATTGACGACTGCAGCCCTGCCACCAACCCGCAGACCCTGACCCCCAAGTGCTTCAACAAGGGGAAGTGCGTTGACAAGGTGGGGGGCTACAGCTGCATCTGCCTACCTGGCTTTGTTGGAGAGCGTTGCGAGGGGGACGTCAACGAGTGCCTCTCAAATCCCTGCGACCAGCGGGGCACCCAGAACTGCGTGCAGCGAGTCAACGATTACAAGTGTGAATGCCGTCCAGGATACACGGGTGAGGGCCAAGGGGGACCTCGGAGGCCTGGAGATGGGGTTGGGGTCTAGACAGGAGGGCAGCATCCTCCCCTCCCACACTGTCTGCCTACCTGCCTGCCTTCCTCCCGCCGTCCCTTCCTTTCGTTTTCAATTCCTTCCTTCCTTCCTTCCTTCCTTCCTTCCTTCCTTCCTTCCTTCCTTCCTTCCCTCCCTCCCTCCCTCCCTCCTTCCTTCCTTCCTTCCTTCCTTCCTTTTCTCCTTCCCTCCCTGAATGGAGCTCCCACCAGTTCTTCCTTGGGGAGGAACTTAATTGGGGTCCTTAAGCAGCAAAAGAAAGGGAAACAAGAAAAACGTGCCCAACCTTTCGTCACAACTCCAACAAAGCAGTGGTCCATTTCCACAAAAGGTTTCTAAGCCCCAAGGGAGGCAGGGCCACTCTTCATCCAGAATGGCAGAGGAGAAAGCTTGGACCCCGAATTCAGTCTGAAGCCCCCCCCCCTCTTTTTTCTTTTTTGGCTCTCCTTCCAGGACGGCATTGTGAATCCGTGTTCAATGGCTGCCAGAACAGACCTTGCCAGAATGGGGGCACCTGCGCCGTGGCCAGCAACACAAAACACGGCTACATCTGCAAGTGTCCTCCGGTATGTGGCTGACCAGCATTTGTTTGGGCAGAGGCAGAAGGGGGGAAATGGGGGAGGGATGCTGAAGCCCCCGCTTCTTCACACCTGGATTGTGGTGGGACGGGTGGAGCTGGCTTCCTTCAAGACTTAAGGGGCTGAGTTTGCCCTAGATGGGAAACTGAGCCGGCTTTCAGGAGGGTCTGTCAGGTCACCCCCAGGGGGAAGTTTCATGGTTCCACACCTAGTGCAAACTGAGGAATTACAGACAAGTCCTTGCCTTACGACGTTAACTGAGCCCACAGTTTCATTTGTGCGTCAAAATGCTCATGAAATGGGGAAGGGCTGTTTTCGAGGGACAGAGCTCACCTGGAGTCCAGAGTCCAGTCCTGGCCTTCCAAAGGGTCCAGAGAAAGGGAAAGGAGGGATTGGGGGCCAGAAGGCTCAGCAGGAAGGTCCGAGAAGAGAAATGGAAGAGTCTGGAAGTGTTGTGCCACCAGAAGAGGACGAGGCTCAGGGGCAGGAAAAGGCAGAGAATCTCCTTTTGTGTGGAATGTGGAACCCCAGAATTCTAGGAAGTGGTTGTGATGACCAAAGGGACATGGCACAAAAGCAACAAAGTCACAAAAGTAGGTAAAGTCCCTTTAATAAAGTAAAGTCCCTCCAACTTGGTCCTCAATGTCCAATTATCAACAGCTGGAGAAAAAACTCTCCCAAGAACAGTTTTTAAAGGGAAGAAATTCCATCCAACCCAAAGTACATCTAAATTATAAAGAAAAACCAACACAAACCACACTGCAGCATTGACGAGATAGGGCAGGATAAGGAATTGCAGAACTCAAAAGATAATGAAACACACACACTTGGGAGGTCGCCAGAACCCAAATAAGATGTGACAAACAAAGATAATGCATGCTTTCCTTCCAGCAAGGTGCGGTGGGCAAATGCTCTTTTTAAATCCTGTTTTCCCAGCTGCAGCTAATGAAGGGAATCAGGGCCCTTTTCTCCCCTGTAAACCACATTGCTCCCTTCTCCATTTCTCCCTGCGTGCCCAAGGATGAAGAAGGGATGGCCCTGGGTCTTCCTCTGAATGCCCAGCCAGACTCTGCCCTTCCCCAGTTTCCTCCACAGCCACCAGAGCCACACTCCCACTCCCTGTCAGCGGCTCAGCCTCCCCCTCGGAATCAGATTCCAACAGGGGCAGGACAGCAGTTATGAAACCCCACAATTCTAGGAAGGCAACTTTTGATGGCACTTAGGACAGACCTAAGAGCCCTCTGATAGCAGCCCCCAAGGCCAGGGCGAGGTACCCCCCCCCACCTTGGCCGGATGGTCCCTGGTCTGGAGCTCTTGTCCCCCAGTCTGGTTGGTCCTTCCTTCATTTCCGCCTTCTTCCCCTCTCAGGGCTTGGACGGCATCACGTGTGAAAATGACCTGCGCAGCTGCGGGATGCTGCGGTGCCTGAACAGCGGCACCTGCATCTCCAGCGCCAGGCAGTCCAGGTGCATGTGTGCGCCGGGTTTCACCGGCCCCGAGTGCCAGTTCTCCTTGCACAGCCCGTGCCACTCGGGCCCCTGTTACAACGAGGGCACGTGCCAGTTCAGCCCGGAGCCGCCCCACTACCGCTGCCTCTGTCCTGTCAACTTTAACGGCCTGAACTGCCACCTCCTGGACTTTGAATTCCCCGGGGGGCCTGGCCAGGACATCACCCCTCCCCTGGTGGAGGAGAAGTGCGAAATCCCCGGCTGCCCCAGCCTCGCCGGCAACAAGATCTGCAACGCCAAGTGCAACAACCACGCCTGCAGCTGGGATGGCGGGGACTGCTCGCTCAACTTCAACGACCCCTGGAAGAATTGCACCCAGGCCCTGCAGTGCTGGAACTACTTCAATGACGGCAAATGCGACGTCCAGTGCAACAACAGCGGCTGCCTCTATGACGGCTTTGACTGCCAGAAGGTTGAGCTGCAGTGCAAGTAAGTGGCTGGTGGCACCTGGGGCATCCCTCTTCTGTGCTCCACTGGGTTTGGCCACTTCAAAAGGACTTGCTTTGTTTTCTTTTCAAGGAGGGGAAAGAGAAGGAGGTGGGGTCGCTTTTAGGGTGGTCTCTGCTTGCCTTGTCTTCAACTTTTCTTGCAGCAAAATGATCTGGGTGTGATGGAACGGAACGAAACGGAATGGAATAGAAATAGAATAAAATAGAGAATAGAATTGAATTGAATAGAGAATAGAATAGGAATAGAATAGAATAGAATAGAATAGAACAGACCAGAAGATAAGAGAAGAGAAGATAAGAGAAGAATTAGGAATAGGAATAGAATAGAATAGAATAGAATAACAGAGTTGGAAGGGACCTTGGAGGTCTTCTAGTCCAACCCCCTGCTCAG
>BHFT01046506.1:0-45496 GCA_004320025.1 Laticauda laticaudata
TTAAACTAGGCCTAAATTTGGGGGGAGGGGCTTAATTTCATTTTATGCCTAGAAAACATGTTGGGTCTTCCTATTGGCGGGGCGTATTGTTGGAGAAACACAGTAGGTCTATTGTGATTTTAGACCTGGATTTACTCTTAGCATCCCACTGGCTGTGGTCAGTTAGTCAGAGGAATTGTTAGTTTCCAGCTGTTTTTACAACTACCTCTTTTTTTGGCTATCTTTGTTACCTGCTTCCTGTCCTATTCCTATCTCATTTCGGTAGATCTTTTTAGTCTTTCCTAGACATGATTCAGGCTACTGTTCACATCCCAATTTCTGTTCTGAAATTAACCAGAATACAGCTGGAAGGGATCTTGGAGATCTCCTGTCCAACCCTCTGCTCAAACAGAACACCCAGACAGGTGGTTATCCAGTCTTTTCTTAAACACGTGCAGTGATGAAGCACTTACAACTATATCAGCGATATTGCATCACTTCATCCAATGTTCTCAAAATCCAGTAAAATCACTTTGAAAGTAAGGCTGCTCAGCTATGCAATTTATAGCAGTCTGAATCATCATAAGGCAATTTTTCACATTTTGTTTTATCAACATATTCTCTCCCCCCCCCCATGTTACATTTCCATTTTGTGCATGCAATAAAAGTTTCTATACCTCTGTAGCCTTTTATCAAGAAAAAAGCTGTCCTGCTTAACAATGCCATGTTGATAGTTTTATGTATCTCTGATTTACAACAATTGTTTGAGCAAGGTAATGCGGCTTCATTTACAGAAAATACACTCATAGAGCAATTTTTCCTGAATTTTGAAACATTTCAGCCAACATCTGCTTTCCCTCACCATCACTTCTATCATCGTTCTGCTTCATCCTCTCTTCTCTGTTGTGATTCTTCCCGGGTTCTGAATCTTATAACCTAGGTGATACGTTTCAAAGAGTGAACAAGCATATCACTCTTTTTTGTGTACTTGAAAAGACATATTTTATTTACTTATTTGGAAATTTTACATTGCTGCCCATTCTCTCAAGGTAACTCAAGGCAGCTTATAGGAAATAAAAACAACATGAAAGAAATAAAAATAATAAAATAATAACCCTCCTCCACACACACACCCCACACAACACCCCCCCCCCCCNCCCCACACAACCCCCCCCCCCCCATATCAGCCATTTAATGGACTCCATCTTGCTCTGGTTTCCTCAGGCCCACTGACAGAACCACATTTTCAGGGCCTTCTGAAAGAGTGTCAGAGTGGGGGCCAGTCTAATTTTCAGAGGGACAATGTTCTAGAGGAAGGGAGCCATATGGAGAAGGCCCTTTTTCTGGGTCCTGCCAGATTATGTCCTTAGGGGATGGGACCCACAACATTCTTTGCCTCTTTGCTCTAGTGTGTATGTGACCAGCAAGAGATGGTCTCTCAGATAACCTCAGAAATCCTGTGCAACTGTTAAGCTGGGAAATTCTACCTTTCTCTACGAAGACAAGACAATCATGGTAAGCAGTTAGAATGGTTGCATCTCCCTATCTGTATCCTGAATCTTCCAGCACTTTAGATTTATTCTAGAATAAGCTTTTGTGGACCATATACTTTATAAGCAGGTCTGGTGAAGGCAGCTTTACTTCATAAATACTCATGACACACTAAATATGTTACTCTTTAAGATGCCATCAGAGTTTCTGTTGCTGTTTTGGAGAAAAGGATTTCACTTCAGTGTTGAGTTATGCCTGGAATAATACAGATGGTATAAATATTGTTTGTAAGTTGCTTGTTAACATCAGAAGTTGCACATATCCCATAAGAGGTATCATGTAACCAAAAGGCAGAATTAAAGAAGGATGACAAAAATCTGGCAATAAACCACCATACAGCATTGTTTTAATTGGAAAGGCTATAGAGTTTCTCTGTTGCTGTTGTGTGAGACATGAACTTGCAATAACTAGCATTAAAAAAAATCAGCATGACAAATAAATGACATCTCAAAAATACTTTGGCCCTGAAGGATCCCTGTGACCAAGGCTCTTGATTTCCATAATTGCATGAAATGGAAATGAGGCAGCTAGCTCTTAGGAAATAAATTTATACAATTACCAGCCGGATTTTAAATGAAGGAAGTTAAGTCCTAGAAGACTTGATTCAAAGCCTGTTGCGGTCAATGGAGAATGAAATCATGAAGAATGTTTTCCTAAAGCATAGCTTTAGGCATAAATGTCTAAATAGTTATTGGGCCTCATGTATTTGGCCAGTCTCAAATATCCTTATAATTAAGATACATTAGCAGGTTGGAGAGAGGAGGATGACCTTTTGTTCTCTGCGGAAGAATTGTGACTGTTGTGATTGAAGAACACCAGGAAGTAAGTTGATCTCTTCCATTGCACTGACTTCTAATGGAGAATTAGATATCCAGACTGCTTTAGTCAGTTAACAATTTAAAAAAAAAAATACCCACAGGTTTTAGAGAAAAGCTTACCTTTCCTAATAGAAAAAGTTCTAGTAGAAAACTCCCTGCATTTGTAACAGGTACTTGGTTATAGTTGCAAAACTAGTGATCAAGATATAGAATAAGTTCTAGAAAAAAGAGTTAGAAGTTGCCGGAGGTGGCCATTTCTCATTGTGAAAAAAGAGAAGAAAAAGGGCAAAATGGGGTCCTGAGTTGAGCAACATTTTTACAGGAGACAGTTTGTGCATAACTGCAATTTCAGGCAGTTGAGATATGCTCATAAGGCAAACAAAATATTGGTACAAAAAATTTCCTATGACGTGAGAGACTGTATGCATCCAGTGGTGGGATTCAGCCAGTTCGCACCAATTCAGGAGAACCGGTTGTTAACTTTCTGAGCAATTTGGTGAACTGGTTGTTGGAAGAAACCATTAGGACAGAGAACCGGTTGTTAAATTATTGAATCCCACCACTTCATGCATCCATTAGTAATTGTCAATGTCCTATTATGTCTCTATTATCCCTCACATTTAGAAGAAGAGATGAACTTAAGCATGTATTCTCAGTTAATCATCTCAGTTTCTCTCTGAACCAAGCTATAAAAGAGATTGAGAACTGTTTTATTTTGCTTATGGAAGATGCATACACATCCATGCATCATCTACTGTGAAAGATACATAAAGGATTTCATGTCATGATGTAATTCAGTGTTGTGTGTCCAAAACAATATTAGATTTATTCCATTTGTTATAAGAAAGATATCACTACAATTCAGTTTCCTTGGCCAACCTCTTTCTCTAAGTTCCGGGCACTGATTCAATCACCTGTTGCTATGGTACTTTGAAAATATTGTCTATTCTTAATGGTTCTGCTTGAATTAAATAAACTGTTACTTTGAAAGATTGCTGCAGAGCCTTGAAATCCCTCTAAAGCTTTCTACCACTTTCAATCTTGCTGGCAGGACAGGATGGTAAAAGAGTTGGAGAAATGGCTGAACATTAGATGCATTTTTGCAACAGTTTCAAGACAAATGATATTTACTAGCTGTAAATGTTCATCTTTGACCATCAACCAGCAAGCCTGAGGCCTAGAGGCACTTCTGGAAAAGTTAATACTCTCTTGCTTGAATTTGAATGCACTTTCAAACACAGTAACCTTGTTTGACTCCTACTATCAAAATTCTACCCCTGCCCATTCCTTGTCACTCATTATAGATCAGGATTTATTTATGACTGTGCCAAAAATAAATTAATTTGGGATATTCTCATCTGATAGTCTCACCAAACACAAGATGCATTGTGCGTGTGTGTGTGGTATGTGTGTATGTGTGCATGTGTAAAGTAATTTGCCCTGAGGTTATGGGAAAAGTTCATTCAACTACAGCTAGATATTGCTATCTAACATGTCATAGCAACTAGCAACTATTCTAGCCTAAAATAATATTCCTAACACTCAGAGCTTGGTTGTGACATTTCATTACCCAAGTAGGTAACATCATCAGAAGCTTGCCCTGTTGGTGTGATATTTCTCGTTGTTTCCTTGATTAGGGTATTGTTTTTTTGCTTGAATTGTTTGCCTGGTGTTAATCCTTGCTTATCTGGCTATCGACTGCTGGAGAGGATGCACCACATTTTTTTTCCTTCTTAGCTTTTATATATATTTTTTAATGATGTATAACTCTGGTTTATTTCGATGTGTCTATTGTGTCTATTGTCTATTGATGGCCGATATCTCTGTCAAATCAGCCGGGCAGGGCAAACTACTAACAAGCAAGTTACTGTATATAAGCAAGGAGCAAATGCCAGACTCACTAACAATGTTATCTATTTAATGAAATGGCTGCAATCAAATAACCAAGCTCTGAGAGCAACAATGATTCCTCAGTTCAACTCTGGACTATATATATGGTTTTCTATTGGAATTACTGGTTCTTCCAGATATATATCATTAAGTTGAGATTTAGATGACTTCCTCAAGAAAGGAAAAAGCTGACCCTGAAATTTTACTGAGTTGATCATTCAGTAGAATATCCCAATCCTTGAAGACATTTTGGAAGGAGATCTTTGCCCTGGTGTGAGGAGAACAATCACCTTCCATCTATTTGCCTCCATGATGGATTTGTATTGGCTCCAGCTAGGGAATATTAAAGCATAGCATTTTCATGAAAAAATAACCCTATGCTTACCAGCCCTTAAATGGTACTGTCTTGAACCTGAATAAGTTACCCAAGAACACTACCATGCCAAGACAAAACAGATGCAAGTTACAAGATGCAATTTGTTTTAAATCTACAAAACATCCAAACATAGCTTTGTATCTGTATACAAACACTGCAGGATATAGAGAGTGCTGGTCTCACTTTGATTCAAGCTTCAGTTAATTTCAGTATTTACAAAATGAAAAAGTGCTATCCTAACTTTATTAAACAACTGTAAGTTAGAACAGGTTTAACAGAATAGCCGTGGTGGCTCAGTGGTTAGAATGCAATATTGCATGTTCTGCTGACTGCCAGCTGCCAGCAGATTGGCAGTTTGAGTATCACTGGCTCAAGGTTGACTCAGCCTTCCATCCTTCCCAGGTAGGTAAAATGAGGACCCAGATTGTTGGGGGCAATAGGCTGACTCTGTAAACTGCTTAGAGAGGGCTGTAAAGCATTGTGAAGCAGTTTGTAAGTCTAAGATCTATTGCTATTGATAACTGAGAGTCATATCTTATAAATTTAGAATAGTATTTATCATTCAACAATTGTTTTTTATATTGAAATAGTTGACAAGAGTATTTATAAACTCCATTTTTCAGAATTTGCATCTCATTTGGACATGATTGATACAAAAATAATTATTAAAGAAGGGGAAAGAGTAATGCCATTATAATAGGAATAATTCCATCATAATAAGTTTATAAAGGAATTACTAAATACTCCCGATTTTATCTTGGCCCCCATGAAGGATGAAATAAGTCTTACTAATCCACATGTGGACCACAGTTTGCTGGCCGCACAGTAAGAGAAAGTTTTAGACATAAAATTTATATCCAAGTTTCCCTGTTCTTCAAAAAGTCTTAAAATGATATTTATGAGTCAACAGGTATAGCAAGAAGATGAAAACAGTGCCTGATTTGAAACTAATACTCTCTAAATACATGTTTTTGCCAGTAGTTTTCTCCAATGACTTATTATCCCCATGAATCACAAGCTTAGAAAAGCTGGAATAGTAGCTACTGCTCAAGCATCTATTTTCTTTCTCTGCATTGTGGCAAGATAGATTATGCCTGATTACTAAATCATTCCTCTTCCTACATGGATGGGTGGCCTAGCCTTGAACGTCACCAGCAATGGAAATTCTCAAGCTCTTTTGGCAACCTGTTGCTCTGCCTGATTCTTTGTCTATCAAATTCTTATATAATCCTTAATCTATGTTTCCCCAGCTGCACTTCAAACTTATCGCTGTGTTTTTCCATTTCCATTGCTCTGATGGGAATATTCGGCCTTCATCCACTATATCAGGCAATTTTGTTTTTACATATTTGTGTTATTCTCTTTTCAGAGTCT
Source organism: Laticauda laticaudata (assembly GCA_004320025.1). Taxonomy (NCBI): domain Eukaryota; kingdom Metazoa; phylum Chordata; class Lepidosauria; order Squamata; family Elapidae; genus Laticauda; species Laticauda laticaudata. The sequence continues at coordinate 5,989 of BHFT01046506.1, forward strand.
TTTCAAGTGCACTTGTAGACCTTTCATTAAAGTGCTGCTTTTTCAGAAATAACAAGCATTAGATTTTCTTTTCATTTCTTTTGAAAAGCCCAGTAATACTCTGACCACAATGAACGTCCTGAAGTTTAATTTCATAGTACTATCATGGTACTATCTCTTTTTTTTTAAAATGATTTTTCAATATTGGGCATGGAGGGAAGTAAAGGGGTGATACAGAAGAAAAGGCAAAATACAATATTTTAATATAACTGACATTTTGTAAATATATTACCCTTTATCTGCTTGGAGTAATTTATATTTTTACTTCCCAGTGACATGTAAATAGGAATATAGGAGAGCATACCAATAAGAGTTGCATTGTAGGTCATCTTCAATGGTTAACTCCTTTTTTAGTGTACAGCAGCTGCAATGAAGGTGCAATGTGAAGGAAGAGTAGAAAAACCTAGCTCTAAACAGGTTTCAGTTGACCAATGTCTACAGAGCAGACCTAACATAATACTGTGTTTTCATGGGATGAGAGGATGAATGTGTGGTGTGGAAGAACATGAGTTCCTCCCCTCTTTCTGATAAGATCAACTTGAAAAGGAAGAAGCTAGGACCAAACAGAGGAATCAAAATCACATCAAATATTAGTACCACTTTATAAAGCATTAATACAGCTACATCAGAGGTGGTATTCAGCAGGTTCTGACCAGTTCTGGAGAACCGGTAGCGGAAATTTTGAGTAGTTCAGAGAACCGGCCAGTACCACCTCTGATTGGAGATTTTACGGTTTTCTTCCCTTGCCACGCCCACCAAGCCACACCCACAGAACCGGTAGTAAAAAAAAAATTGAATCCCACCACTGGGCCACACGTGGAACACTGCTTTGGTCACCACATTATACAAAAACATGTTGAGACCAAAACATATGAAGAATGGCTGCAGGATTTGGGTTTGACTAGTCTAGTGAAAAAGATTAGGGGTGACATGACAGCAGTATTCCAGCATTTGAGAGGCTGCCACAAAGAGGAGAGGGTCAACTTGTTTACCAAAGGACCTGAGGGCAGGACAAGAAACAATGGATGGAAACTAATCAAGGAAAGAAGCAACTTGGAATTGGAACAACTTCCTAACAGTGAGGACAATTAACCAGTAGACAGCTTGCATTAGAAGTTGTAGGTGCTTCATCACTGGAGGTTTTTAAGAAGAGACTGAACAGTCACTTGTCTGAAATAGTATAGGGTCTTCTGCTTGAGCAGGGGGTTGGACTAAAAGACCTCCAAGGTCCTTCCAGTTCTATTCTGATTGACCCATAATGGAGGTAAATAGGTCTTTATAGGCAAAGGAATCCAATCCATCGGGAAGAATTCCAGAATCAAAGAAAGCAGTGGAAAATCACTCCCATAATATTGTCAAGAAAACTGTTTAGACAAATTTGGGAGCCAGATGACCAGAAGACACTTCTTAAGCTATGGAAAAAGAACACTGAACTTTCATGAATGGGTCTGGAAGTGATGATGTGGCCTGACCACAGTCTCAAGAAGTTTGGCAGTTGATTTGGCCAGTAGAATGTGAAAGGGCATAAACTAAAGAAAACTTGAAACTGACAAAGTGGAATGGAAATATGCTACACTGAAATCTTTAGGACTAAATGCATTTAAGTAAGCTAGGTTAAGATACTTTTAATGAGTTTATCAAATAATATACTGTTCAGGACATGAGACTATATGAAGGAATGAAATAGAAACAATACTTTAAAAACAATCTCTCACTATGTGCTTGGCTCTAACCCAAGGCATGAGAAGAACATGTCTATTAAAATCAGTGGGAATTTAATCAATAAGGATGTGCAGATGTTTGGATCAAAAGCGGAGAAATTGCTTTAGATTCAGTGCTTTAGATTCAGTATACTTTTCTGATCTTACAAGGTAGCTCTGCCACCCAGCTGTAGTTCAGAAGCCTGAGACGCAGAACAAATACACCCATGTCAAATCCAATGGATATTCTCCACTTTTGATCAGAATACTGCAGACCTGCATGAGTGAATATTAAAATTACACAACACGATTGATACCTATACTTTAGGCGCGGCAATAAAAGATACTGGGGAATTCTATGGCAAATGACGAAAAAAGTGGGACACATAGAAAAGGCAAAATACTGTTAAAAATGCTTGGAATGGCAAAAAGTGAAGCCTGGAAGGATAGGAAGATTTGAATTGAATAGAATTTTCTGAAGCAAGTTTCTTGTCTATTCCATCTCCTTCTTCAGCACAAACTAAACTAATTGCACTTGGAGTGGAACCAAATTGATCATACTGCATAATAGGACACTGCAGGTGAAGAAATGCAATCCAGTCAGCCAGGAAACTACAAGGAGTAGAATGTGAAACAGATCATGATTTACTGTTTCCCGATAACTGAGTTAAACTTAGAACATTCAACAGAATAAGTGTGCCATCTTTTTTATTCTGGAGGATTTACAGCTGGAATGTAAAAACAGTGTAAGGAATAGATTGATACACTTAAATTATGTCAGTTATTATGGGAAGAAAATGAATTTTACAATGGACAAGAAGATGTGAATAGTGAAGTACCAAGAGGCTGGTGACAGAAAGATGCATGTTTTCCCCACATGTTTCATTGTCCAGTACACTTAAATATGGTAAGAAGAAATGAGAGGTTGGGTTCAGAATTGGAAACTGAAACAATGGTAGTTTCATACTTGTAGACCACACCCCTTGGAAGCTGAAAGTAAAGATTTATCAAAGCTTATTAGGAAAGTGAAAATGGAAAGTGAAAAATCTGGGTTAATGTTGAATATTAAGAAGTCACAAATAATGTGAATCAGGATGTTTAATGAATTTACAGTTGAGAGTAAAAATGGAATGGAGTTATTTAATTCTTAAAGTCTTAGTAAGAATACACTTGGAATACTGCATCCAGTTTTGGTCACCATATTATAAAAATATGTTGAAACTCTGGAAGGAAAGCAGAGAAGATCAAGAAAGATGACGAAGGGAATGGAAGCTAAAACATATGAAGATAGGTTGCAGAAATTCGGTTCATCTAGTCTGGTGAAAAGAAGGATTAGGGAGTGACAGTTATAGCAGTGTTCCAATATTTTGGGGACTCATACAAAGAGGAAAGGGTCAACCTGTTTTTTCAAAGCACCAAAAGGTAGAATAAAAAGTAAGGGATGGAAACTAATCAAGGAGAGAAGCAACCATGAATGAAGGAGAAACTTCCCAACAGTGAGAACAATCAACCAATGGAATGGTTTGCCTTCAGAGTTGTGGGTGCTCTAGTACTGGAGGCTTTTGAGGAGAGACTGGATAGGGTCTGCTGCTTGAAGACTCCCAAGACCCCTTCCAACTGTTATTCTGTTAATTCTATCAAACTCAAAAAAAAGTTACCAATATTTTATTTTGAAGCTATTTCTCCCAACATTTATTTATTTGCAAGGTTTATATGCTGCTCTGATCAAAGCTGACTCTGTGCCTCTGTCCCATGTTCATACATCCATATTCAAAACAAATAAATGCAGCATCATAACTAATCACAAAAGAATCAGTGGTTAAAAAAGACAAACATAGAATAAAAATCTTTAAAAACTACCACAATCCATGATTCCAAATTAAAACCACATTCCACATTTAACTCTCTGTTTTCAAGGTCAGACAAGACCAACTCAACTTCTGAACTTGATTATGATGTCCCAACTTTAGAAACAGTATTGAGCTTCAAGGACCGATCAGTTTAGGCAGCTTTTCTTGATCCACAGAATGTAAGAAAACTATTATTTATGCTATTATCTTTTACATATTTGTAAATTATTATTATTTTAGGTTCTTTCCTTTCTTGACTGATTTGGAAAAGACAAAGGGCAATTGTTGAGCCAGCTATATCAGTGGGGTCATGCAGCATGCAAATTTGATATATTGGCTAAAATTCCAGTTATTCAAATACATGTCTTAACATAATTTATACAATCTATACTCTAGGGGATATTTGTATGTTAGATGACATGAACATATCTTTCTGTCTAATATAGAGAACAGGAAAACTGTTAATTATTAATTTGTTAGGTGTTGTATAATTAAAGATATATCACTGTTTGCAGAATAAAAAAAAGCTTTTTATATGTGTATATGTACACAGGTATGTATATTTAGTTACATACCTATCTAAATATACATACCTGTGTGCGTATTTTTTCTACTATACACACTTTTGAAATATTTGTTTGGCCATGAAAAATTCAGAGAACTGTATAATCTGTATATTCGTCCAGAAAGTGTGAACTATATAGAATCACTTAAAATGCAAGCCATACCTAAGTTTACGCAGAATAGCTCATATTTTACCAATTTAAAATGAACTCTTTAATCCTGATCCAGTAATTGTTAGCAGATGTGGGAACTCTGATGGACATATGAAGTTCCTCCATCCACATGGAGCATCTCTACAGCAAAGGGAAGAATGTGTGGGAAAGGATTGCATGTATAGTGATGTCCAGGAGTGGGATTCAACCGGTGTTACTATGCACATATAATACACAATAAGTTGTGCCGCCTGGACAGCTGAAAAGTGCTGCACATGGGTGCACAGCATTTGAAAAGTCACTTTTTTCCTGTTTTTTTAATCTCAGCTATGCTGCGCAAAGCAGCTGAGGTTGAAAAAGCAGGAAATAAAGGACAGGTAAGAGCCCAGGTGGGCAGGTGGACCAAACAGCAACAGACACTGAACCAGTTTGGTGTCTGCTGCTCTTCAGAGCTACTGGTTCTATAGAGCCAGGCAGAACCGGTACCATCCCACCCTGGTGATGTGTCTTACTTCAGAGCAAGGGCCTGCAACTCAGGCCTATGTCAGAATTTAGACTAGATAAAATGGTAAAAGTTTCCCTGTCCAGTCATGTTGGACTCTAGGACACAGTGCTCATCTCCACTTCTTGGTTGAGGGCAACTGCCACTGTTGTCCAAAGACATTTTCCGTGGTCATGTGGCCAGCTATAAGCCAAAGCTGCATGGAACATTTTTACGTTTCCACTGAAGTGGTACCTATTAATCTACTTGCATTTACATGCTAAGTGGGCAGGAGCCGGGGCAAGAACAGGAGCTTACCCTATTGTGCAATGCTCAGGTCTCAAACCCAGGCTGTCAGCTATCCAGTTGACAAGCTCAGCATCTTTAACCTCCGAGCCATTGTGGCCCTTTGGATTTAGACTAGCATGTTATAAAAGTAGGCAAGGTTGGAAAAACTAAATTAAAATATTGTTGTGCCAATTTTTCAAAGAAATAATATGATCATTATCAATACCTTTAGCCATTTTACATGGTAGTTACATTAACAATAACAGATTGGCAGCAGTTTTGAGAGGAGCCTTAGAAACAACTGACAAGAGTTTGCAGATTACACATAGCCCTGGAACTTTACATTGCACATCCCTGAATCAAACTAAGGGTGCTAGTAGACGTGTGACATGTACATGTTCTAAGATGTTTATAGAGATCTGGGTACAGAGACGGTCGAACTATCCTTAGGACTAAAATTATTCAAGCAGTAAGCACAATTAGAGGATGTATAAGCATAAAAGAATGACCATCACATAAACAAATCTAGTCTGTCTAACAGAGAGCACATTGTGGTACTCGGGGGTGGGAATTTTTGAAACCTGCCAAATCTGTTTTGTAGACTTAAACATTCCATTCTAAAAACAACACCAATCAAGTAATTAAAACTATTCCTTGGCTGAAGGAGTGAAGGAGAACTAATTTTCGAGGTTTCTGCTAAACGATATCAGCGAAAGTATTTGAGAATGATATTGAGAATGGTAATTTCTCACGTGCAAGGTAAAAAAAAAAACTTATAAAGTTATTTGGAGTAAGTTTTGTACTGGCAGTTCAAGAGTGTGAACCTGAAGTGCCTCCAGGAACTGTGGCCTTAAAACGGGTGGCTATAAAGCACAAACTGGATACATAAATTAAGCAAACAAACAAACAAAGGATAGTTTTGCAAATAAGAAGTTTGCAGGTTTTTTTTAAGGACAATCCAATCATGATTCTGCTCCAATATTGTATTTTTAATTATTATAGGCTAAATTGAGCCTTTGAAAAAAATCTAGGTATTTCACTATGTAATTATTAATAGTTGCTTCCATTAAATATTCCCATTTTCCTGAGAAACACAAACGTAAACTGTGGTGAGTATATGCATTTATAATGAAATGCTGAATAAATCTTTATGGGAAATAAGTCACTATTCCCATGTATATATACATATACATACATACACACACACAAACAAACACACACACACACACATATATATATTTAAACAATGACTCCCATTAGACACATACACACACACACACACATATATATAGCATGTCACCATTAAAAAAATACTGTCTATTTTTTGTGGAAATTTTTCTTTATTTATAATAATAATTATAACCTGAGTGGAGGATCTAGTAACAGTACTTTTCCAATTTTATTTCAGTTGCAGAATACAATCATCTTGGCAAACTGAAGTCAGGTTCAAATTAGCATGCATGAATCATATGGAGGGAAAGATAAAAAAATATTTCAAGGTTTAGAAATTTTTAAAAAAGGAGAATATTCTTCTGAACTATCATATTCCTTCAAGTTTTATATGCTAAAATATGATTTTATAAAAAGAAGCTGTGTGACTGTACTGATATAAAAACATAATAAAATAATTTATAATGCTGACAAAACAATTGGTTGTCCAACTATTTTACTATCAATATCTATTCAATTTTTATTAATGAACTTTACAATTTTCAGGTAGTTTCTCCTTATGCTAAAAAATTTAACACAGATTTCCACAACTTCACAAAGAAAGCAGGAATGTTTCTCTTTTCACTTGCAAACATTGCATTTCTTGAATACTGCTAATTGCTTTTGATTGAAAATTGGGGCAAGCAATAAGAGAAAGAATCTCATTTAATAATCTGGCTAAAAATTGTTTGTTGAACTATTCAATTCTTAAGTTCAAAGTTATTAAATAATACAAGAGAATCAATTAAATCTAATTTTTTTTAAAAAGGATAATACTTTCCAATCGGATTCACGCTATTTTAAAGGTTTTAACTATTGTATTTATTATTTATGTGAGTAATAAGTATTTCCTGCCTTCCCCCCAGAAGAAGAGTACATAGCAATTCTTCCTCCTATCCCCCCCTCCCATCAACAACTTTGTGAATTAGATTGGTATGTGAGTCAGGAGCTGTGTTCATGTCATCCCATGAGCTTTCATGATTAACTATAGAACAGAATCTGGGTCCACTCATTCCTAGTCCAGCACCTTAACCACACTAGAGAAATAAACACATTAAAGTCTGCACCAGCTGTATCCCCAAATGGTGCTCATGTAGGAATGAAGGCACCATGTAGGCACAATTAAACTTGCTGCAGCAATTCACTGAATTGTCAGGTGGATTTTTACCTGTTCAGATCTGATTATATTTCATACTGTTTGACTGCATTATATAGTAATGGTTGGGTCAGCAATAACTCTATTTTATTTTATCTATGTTTATCAATAACTTAAGAATACTGTTTTCTAACCTTGGCAACATGATGAAGATATAGGGACTTGGCTAGTACACACAATCACAGTTCTAATTTTGTTACCCGCTGTCTTAAAGAGTTGCTCACCCCTGATTTATTTTAAGCTTACTTCTGCTCCCCGCTCTCGCTTTTCAGCCACATTTCTCTCTGTAAATGGCTGTTTTATCCATTCTTCTGTTTCTATGCATTTGAAATGCATGTTTTTTTCTTTGTGTTTCTTCCCTTTTTCTTTTCTTCCCCCTCCCTTAGCTTTAAGCTTGTAATCGGGTTTGTTTGTGTCTGATTGACTAAAGATGTGCTGCTTCTTTTGTAGAAGTGATGTCACCTAATTGACTACATGTTGGCTTGCCCAGGACATACTTAAAATGTGATCTGCCTTTTCTTTTCCTTTCTTTCTTTCTTTCTTTCTTTTCTTTTTTCTTTTTTTTAAAAAAAACCAAGTTTCAGCTTGATTAAAGCAAGCTCCTCAAATGATCTTTAAAGTGAGCTCCTCTTTTAATAGCAGGACTTTCTAGAAATGGGGAGATTCTCAAATGCAGTAATTTTTGATTTTTGTAGTTAGGGATAAAGTGGGGGGAGATTCTCTCTCCTCTTAGCTAACCACAGGAAACCAAATATTAACAGTCAGGAGGGGGTTGTATTTTGGGTTATCCACAGAATTTAAACCACAGTAAGATTGCTCTTCTTTTATGTGAAAGGCCTTTTCCCCTCAGTGTTTCCTTTTCTTGAGCTCCATATACGTGGAACAAGTAAAACTCTTAAATCACCAGTTAGTGGTTTTGATCTAAATCTCATCATCTAATTATTTTTACAGTGCATTCTTGCAGGGGTAGGACTGGCTCTGCCAGGAGATGTTTCACAATAATTAGAAGCCCCAGTGGATCTTTTAAGAAAGTTTAAAGGGTTCCATATGAAGGCTGCTGACACGGAACTTTACCATATGCTACTCTTCATTGAAGCAATGTGTCCTGACAGTTCCTGTTGCAAACTCTTAGCAGGAATAGAATTGGTGCCAGCCATTTCTGCTCCTGAATCCTAGGCTGGGATTGACTTCAGGAGTGCAGCAGGGTGCACACAAACCCAGGCAGGAGCTGTCTTTGTAAGGGCCTTGTGAAACTGCAATAGTTCTGGCTACTTGAAAAGAATCTCATCCCAGATTGTCAAAATGATAAGCAGCAGAGTAAAAGGAATGCTTAGCACAATGTAACTTTGGCATCCTTCTATATTGTTCAAAAGAAAGCTACTTTGTTCTCATCAAATACAGAAATGCAGCACAATGATACCGGACATTACAATGGAGGGAGAGTACTTGAGAAGCTGCCATTGATCCATCTAGCCCAGGGGTTCCCAAATTGTTCAGCTCATTAACCCCTTCACGAAGTCTCAGATTATTCATCAACCTCCAATCTTTTTTTGAAAATAATATTACTTTAATAGTGTCACAAATCACAACAATAATGGATAGTCCCCTTGGGAGTGGGTTGATATTGATCATTTTGGAGAATCTTCATCTAGCCTATGATTGTTTATACTAACTGAAAGTTATGACCCATTCTTTCATGTTGTGTTTCCAATCAATACACTTGGAAAAGTCCAGGTTTGTACCTACCAAATTTTGCATATGATGCATATTTCTATGATTGAGCTGTGGTTTCCCCAAGAGAGAGTGTGATGCAAAATCCAAATAGAGATGTGTGAATGCATACTATTTCTTGCCTACTTTCTTCCATAAAGCTGTTCTATCCATCTGGGTATTTTAAAAATGAATCAGATATATAGTACAGAGGCAGAATGTGATCACATCAATTCTCAGTCACATCTGGAAGAAATTCTGGATTATTTGGTAGTCCATTGGTAGAGTCTGGATTTGGCAATGACTCAATATGGTGACCACATTGACAATGGGTCCCCCCCCCCAGTCCTTTAGGAGTGTAATCTCTCTAGGCATGAAGCAAACAATTGCATTCTTGAACAAGGACTATTGTTTTGGGTTGCTATCCTCCTCTAAGGTCAACTGTTTATTTTAGTACTAACCCATTATTTAAAGAACCAGAAGTCTGAAAAATCTTTTACACTCTGTATGAGCATCTATGGTTTGTATTAAAATGAAAGTCAGGCAAGAAACCACAAGATTCTTCAGAAAGAACATAATTGCCATCTAGTCTGATCTAATTGCAAGCAAGTGGAAAACTGATCACAAGAAATATGGCATCGCTTTGACATCAATATTTGGCTACTTTTGTTTTGCAAAATTATGGTAAGCCTTGTATGCACAGGAAATCTATTTATGTGTGGGAATTGAAATGAACTATATCCTATGCTCATTGAAGAAAAAAAAATATATCCATACAGTGATGACTGTTTTTCTTTTCTTTTCTTTAAAGCAAGTTGTAGGTCAAAATGTCAAAGAAAGTGGATGTTGTGTAGCTGCTTCCATAACCCTGACCCTCTAGGATTAAAATTCTGTATGCCAAAAGCATGGACATCACCGTTGCCTGGAATTATCAATGGCCAGGCTGGTTTGGTAAAATGACATTTGTAAACCAATACTAGTAGGCTGTAGATATTTTGGATCATTTCTTTTGAAAATTCAGCAAAGTGGTAAAAAATACTCCCCTCCCCCAAGGAATTCAAGTTCTTTACCATGATCTACAACAGAAGCCTCCAAACTTGGCAATTTTAAGACTACTTGTGGACTTCAACTCCCAGAATTCCTCAGCCAGCTTTTCAATTCTGGAAATTGAAGTCCACAAATTGTCTTAAAGTTGCCAAGTTTGGGGACTCCTGATCTACAATATTAGAAAGGAAAGAATCAAATAAGTAGCAACTCTTCTCTTTTTTCTTTTTTCCTTTCTTGTTTTAATCAGGTATGCAATCTATTTTTTCATTTAAAAAAATGTTGTGCTGGAATAGCTTAAAAATGAGGAGATGAGCCTAGGACAAGGGTGTCAAACACATGTCATCACAGTGGCATCACATGACATATTGGGACTTCTTCCCCCTTTGCTAAACTGAGTGTGGCATGGCCAGCATGTGACACATGCGGCCTGCAGGCTGGAAGTTTGATAGCTCTGGCCTAAGTGATGCTTGCTTTCGCATACAGATAGTCCTCAACTTATGAGCCTGAAATTATACTTTTAAGTTGTTAAGCAGCTCACTATGTAACTGCACCCAATTCTATGTCCTTTTTTTCAACAGTCGTTAAGCAAATGTGGTGGCCATTAAGCAAATCCATCTTGAAATTTTTTTGGGGTGGGAAATAAACTAATTCCCGGCAAACACATCGTAAATTGCAGTTGTGTGACCATAGGATGCTGTGAACAGCTGTAAATGTAGGCTAGTACTAAGTGCTGAAAAGGCAGCCACATGATCATGCGGGAAGAGAGCAACCATTGGGAACTTTGAATCTGAGTTGCAAGTAGCTTTATCGGGGTCTGTCATCGTAATTTCAAATAGTTGCTAAGTGACTTTTCATAAGTCAAGGACTACCTGCATGCTTTTCTTTTTCTGCTATAATGTGCAAGGATAGAGGGTCGTGATTCTGCATGCACTGGCACAATGCTGAACATCCCCTCATTCCACCTATTTCATCAAATATACTCAAGGCATTATGCAATATACCTTCAGAAACATCAAGCTGTTAGAAAATGGCCACACACTTCAGAATGCCTCCATTTCTGCAGTCCTGGGAAGAGTAGGGTTTTTTTTTTCTTTTGAGAATCAGGTTAGCTTGATATAAACATGGCTAATAACACTTCATGATTGACATCCATTCATTCAGTGAAAGTACTTACACAGGCTTGAGAATCTATCTGTGGGGATTCTCAGTTATCTAGGTCATTGTTGTCTCAAAGGTGCTTCTTTTTTTCTTCAAAAGGCAAGAAGGAGAAGAAGAAAAGGAAGGAAGAGGAGGAGGAGGAGTGGAAGAAGAAGAAAAAGGAGAAGGAGAAGGAGCAGAAGAAAGAGGAGGTGGAGGAGGAGGAAGAGGAGAAGAAGGAGAAGGAGAAGAAGAAGGAGGAGGAGGAGGAGGAGGAGAATAATTTCATCCAAGAAGCGTCATCAGGGGGATTTATATCCCTTCCATGATCCATCCCCACCCACGATCCTATCAGAATCCATCCTTCCATTTCTGCAACATCTGTCACAGTACTGTAGATCTGCTCTTGCTATTCATCTGATATTGATACTGCTTTTTAAAAATCATGGTGTTTACTCTGTTAACTTTTTAGCCATGGAGTGAAACAAATAACCATGATCTATTCTATTTGGTGGCTTTATTCAGATACATCCATTTTAAGGGTTCTAAGTATGTGAAGAACTTTGGCTCTATGCAGAATTGCACATTCTCATCCTCAAAGGATATAAATGGCATTTGTGTTTGTTTGTTTTCAGTCCAAGAGCTGTGCTTCATTAAACATTCCCATCTCTGCACAACTGGCAGTAACAGACTGTCAGCTGATGTTGATCATTCTTAACTGGAAATGATTGCCAAAATTGGGGTATATTTGCAAAGTTAATGATAAAAATTTTAGGTTTAAGTTGTGTTTAAATAAACATAGACAATGAAAGTTGTATTCATGATAAATGTGTAAAATGCATGTTAGGAGTAATAAGAATATTTGGACCAAACCTATATAACAGCAACTGTGGATTTCTGGATTTCTTTCAATGATCTATTGACAAATAGAATAGAATGGAGTAGAATTCTTTATTGGCCAAGTGTGATTGGACACACAAGGAATTTGTCTTGGTGCAAATGCTCTCAGTGTACATAAAAGAAAAGATACATTAGTAAAGAGTCAAGAGTCAACAGCAGGGATCTACCAGTTCCACCTATTCGCTAGAATCGGTTTGTAACATCCAAGCAGTTCAGAGAACTGGTTGTTAGAAGAAATTACTGGCCCAATCTGTAGGAAGGCAGGAAGGAAACATTCTGGTGTTGCTTACAGAAACCTGCCTCCCATTAATCCTTATTGCATTCTGGCAGGACTAGACTTCCTGTCTCATACATATCTGGAGTTTTTTCTACTTCTTTGCTGGTACTTTGGCTTGTGTGGAGTGACCATTCAAAGTTACAATGGCACTGAAAAAGTGACTTATGACCATTTTTTTCACACTTACGACTGTTGCAGCATCCCCACAAGTCATGAGAGGCCAGGAGAGGAGATTGCGTGCCTCGATGTGAGTGATGTTCAGTTGGCTACGCCCAGCCAATAACATGACCACCAAGCCATGTCCACCCAGTCAATGACCATCAAGCCACACTCAACCACCTAAGCCACACCCACAGAACCAGTTGTTAAAATGTGAATCTCACCCCCTGGTCAAAAGAGTTACAACACTTAATAATAGTCATAGGGTACAATAAGCATCAATCATAGCTATGAGACAGCCAGTATAAATTGTAAGGATACAAGAAGTTACAATCATACAGTCACAAGTGGGAGGGGATGGGTGATAAGGAGTGATGAGAAGATTAACAATAATAGTAGTGCAGACTTTGTCATAGTTGAAAAATGTTGAGGGAATTATTTGTTTAGCAGAGGGAGGGCATTCGGGGAAAAAACTGTCCTTGTGTCTAGTTGTTCGGGTGTGCAGTGCCCTATAGCGTCATTCTGAGGGTAGGAGTTGAAACAGTTTATGTCTGGGATGTGAGGGGTCTATTACAGCCCTTTTTTTGACTCATGCAGGAGACAGGTCCTTGATGAAAGGCAGGTTGGTAGTAATTGTTTTTCAGGAATAATATAACCAAATAATCTACAAATAAACCATAATTAACCAGTGGAATGGCTTGCCTTCAGAAGATGTGGGTGTCACATCACTGGAGGTTTTGAAGAAGAGACTGGACAATCACTTGTCTGGAATGGTATAAGGTGTCCCTCTTGAGCAGGGGGCTGGACTAGAAGACCTCCAAGGTCCCTTCCAATTCTGTTATTCTGTTAAATAAACATGGCATGAACTAAGACTTCTTTTTTTTAAAAAATATTTTTTATGGTTTTATATCATGCATTTCCTTGCTATGTTGAGCAGTGTGCTCTCAAGGTGTCAAAGGTGTTAACATCATCATTGTCATTATGATCATATATATATATATGTGTGTGTGTGTGTGTGTGTGTGTGTGTGTCTGTGTGTGCTGTTCAGCTTCCTTCAGGTATGATCCCATGTCAGTCATTGTAAGTGCTTTTAAAGTTGTAAGCAACCGTTTCAGCAGAATCTCATTCTGCAATCAATCCACGGCTCTGTATTGAGTTTGGTTGGTGGGTCAAGGCTATCAAGCTTGTTGGTTTTAAATTTGAGGGCTAGCCTACTGCTGTCGCCAAGGATGTTTTTTTCTACCATCCTGATTGGTTATTTGGGAGTCTTGGTTTGTGTTTAGTTGGACTTGGAGTTTGTTGAATTGGTGTCTCTGGTTTCTTCTGTCGTTTGTGGCTTTGATTGGCCTGGCAAACACTGTGGTTCCTGTATTGGAGGCTTTCAGTGCAGCTTGGCTTGCGTGAAAGGACGGCTATTATCTATTAGGAAGCTAGTTCATCTGGGTGCTGTTGGGGTGTTTTTGAGCTGAGGTATCAGAGGGAGTCTGTTTGTGCCCAGGTGATTTTGCCTGGCTTGTGGTGTGGAGATCTTTTATTGAGAGTGCAGGTTCCAAATGATTGACAGTCTGGTGGAATCATCTCTCCTTCATGCTTCAAAGGTCTTTTTTCAACTCTATGGCTTTCTGATAATTCTGTGGTTTGTGGGTTTTTCTAATAGTGGCTAGGGTTTATGCCATGAAGTTGATTGTTGTGACCTGTGGTTTTCATGTGTAGGACAAAGTGGAGGAGGTGTGTCAGCTTTTTTTACTGCATTTTTGTGTTCATCAGTGGTACTTATTCCTTCTAATTGGCTGTCCAATGTTGATGGCCAGGCATGATGCACAGGGAACTTTCGTATATGCCTTGGTTTTCCCATGTCAATTTTGTTTTTGGGGTTTCTAAGGATGGCTGCTATTTTTGTCCTGTTTTGAAGCCAAGTCTTGATGTGATGCCTGTGTAGTATCTTACTGATTGTCTGTATACTCTTATGTAGGGCAAGGACAGCTGTTTCATAGTCTTTCCATCTTCTAGTCTCTATTCTGTCTTAGTGGTGTTTTGTGGATCAAGCTGGTGATTTTGTTTTGTGGAAGCGTTGGCTGTCAGTACTTTAGTCAGGGTGCATAGTTTTCAGTCTTTATAATGTTCTTTGTCTGCCAGGCAATTTGGTTCTGGTAATTAGTGTTTTTGGCCATGGAATTAATCTGTGCTGGTGGTGGTGGGATTGGGCGTTGAGGCTAGCGGTTGGTGTGGTTTTCTCTGGTATACAGTGTGTCATCTGTTCTTTTGTAGATCTAGTACATCTAAGGAATGGTAGTTGTTTGTTTATTCCGTTCCATGGGAACTGATTTGGGGTGTTGCTGTTATAGTGTGTTAGGAAATTGTTTAGTGTTTTCTTTTCCAATGGCGGCCAAATCACAATGTCATCGATGTATCTTAGCCATAGTTTGGGTTGTTGGGTGGGCATTAGCCAGGCTCCTGGATTCGAATTCCTTCCATAACCAGTTTGCAATGACAGGTGACAGTGGTGATCCCATAGGGGCTCCCTTCAATTTGCTTGTATTCTTGTTCCCTTTGTATAGAAATATGTGTTGGTTAGGCAGTGTTCTGTTAGTTCCATAGGTGTTTAGCTGGTTGGTATTATTTTTTGATGATTCAAGAGTTTCTTTATTGGACTTGAGTGAATGGTAAACACACAATCGAAACTTACAAGCAGATCTTCTTGTTCCACGTGTAGATCTTTGATCATTCTTCTCGGAAGTGGTATGAAGTTTTTGTACATATGAAGCTGCGGTTTCAGCATGGGGCTGTAGTTGTTTTGCTAAGTGTTTCAGCTAGGTTTTTGTAAAAGGTGCCTTCCTTTGGAGCTGACTAGGTCTGAGAGGTATGCCTTCTTTGTGTATGTTTTGGGGGCTGTATATATTGGGGCATCTAGAAGATCTTTTCTCCTTGATGATCGTATGTTGGAATTTCTTGTGCCTTATGTGCTGGTTATAATTTTCTTCTTTGGTTAATTTTTCCAGAAGATGTGGTTGGGTCTGTGTTATTAGGTTTGTATGTGGGATCTTTGGAGTACGGTCTGTCAATTTTGTTCATAGTCTTTTCTATCCATTCTACTGTGGCATTTACCCTTTGTCTGCTGGGAGTATATTTGCTGTTATCATTCTTTCAAGGTTTTTAGCGCTCTGATTTCATCTTTTTTTGCAAGGGTTTTTTTAAGAAAAAAATTTTCGGTGGTTTGGTTGTCATAAGATGTTAGTAACCTGTGTCTTAT
The DNA here is from genome assembly GCA_004320025.1 of Laticauda laticaudata. NCBI lineage: Eukaryota > Metazoa > Chordata > Lepidosauria > Squamata > Elapidae > Laticauda > Laticauda laticaudata. The sequence goes on from BHFT01046506.1 coordinate 21,908, forward strand.
TCTGTCAGCTTCAACTGTATTTAATTTTGTTAGGCTGGATTCTACTGCACATATGATGATTCTGTGGGATTTTTTGGGGTGCTATGGCATAGATTGAATCCTTTGGTTAAGAACATCCTCTTTCTGTTTTTGTGATGTTTCTCTGTTGGAAACGTGATATACGTAATTGTTTCAGGTGTTGTGAGTTGTTGGGGGAGTTGTTGTCATGTCTAATTTCATTAGTTTCCTTCAAGAGTTTTTGATTTTTTGTAAGTGGTTTTCAGTTTCAGCTCTCCAAGTTGTAAGTCTGTTTTATCCCAAAGTAGAGGGTGGATTTTTGCTGCTCAATTCCAGGTGTAGTGCAAGCAAATCTTTTGTTTAACTTGAATCCAACCACCACCCCAGCCACCCAGAATGAACCTACTTCCTAATAGATAATAGCCATCCTTTCACGCAAAAGCCAAGCTGCACTGAAAGCCCTCCAACAGGAACACAGTGTTTGCCCAGCCAATCAAAGCCACAAAACCAGACAGAAGAAACCAGAAACGACCAATCAAAACAAACTCCAAATCCAATAAACACAGAGCAAGACTCCAACCAATCAGGATGTAGAACAACCATCCTGCCACAGTAATAGGCTACCCTCAAATTAAAACCAACGCTGCTGAACACTGACCACATACAAACTCTACTACAGAAGCCTGATGATTTTGGGGCAGATAGACTTCTGGCTGAAACGTTGCTACAACTTTAAAAGCACTACAATGACATGGGATAATACCTGTAGGAAGCTGAACAGCACATATATATATATATACATATATAATCATAATGACAATGATGATGTTAACACATTTGACACCTAGAGAGCACACTGCTCAACATAGAAAGGAAATGTATGATATAAAACCTTAAAAAATATATAAAAAAAGAAGTCTTAGTTAATGCCATATTTTTGCCCAGATTGCACCCCACAAGTGATTATGGCATTGTTAAAATATGATGATGATGATGATGATGATGATATTAGACGCATATTAACATTGTGATCCAACCAGATTCTTCCTTGAGTTTACATACTTCAACTGGGCTATAGGTAATTGTATTTTACTTTAGAACAAATTAGGAAAAGTCATTACATTTTCTCACAATTTTACTCAGAATATGAATAAAAATACTCTAGCAACAAAGATAGCGATAAACACATTGCCTGTCCCAGCTGTCCCACCCATAAACTTTTCATCAATATTTTCCTCTCTTTTGAAAAATAGGGAATGACTTTTGTTCCTTCTGACCAAATGAAGAGCAAATTTTACCCATGACCTAGTTGTTTTACTTATTTTAATCTCTGACCTGAAAAAAATAATAAAGGACAACATGGCATTGTTAAAATTGGTTAAAAATATAGCCCTGTAATCTGTCTATGTTGTAAGCAATGGATCTTCCCTTCAAAATATATACAATAGGGGCATGCATGAAAAGTGAAATACCACTCATACATCATCACAAAATCTCCAGAACCGTAAAGCCTGCCAACTTGAAAGTTGGCACGTATGTTCCTCTTGGCTTCTAGGTGCTCACTAAGAAAAGATTTTTCAGAATGACCATCAGAGCATTAGTATTTCCTATATTATTATTATGATTAACATGCTCTGATACTAAGGAGTTCTGCTCCCCTTCTCTACCTGAAAAGAAATCTATTCCAAATGCAAACACAAGCAGAGGAGACAAGTTTCCGTTTCAGTTTTAGTTTCACAGCAGCAACCAGCTTTAGTACAGAACAGCTGAGCTCAGCCACACCCAGGCTCCTTGCTGTCTCCTTCTTCACACAGCAAATACTGTTTCACTTTCCAAACAGCCCTCAACTCTCTCTCACACACTGACAGGATGCTAGCCAGATGAATACTGATGGATGCTGGTCGGCAGAGGCAGAATTTCCCTCCCCCCTTATTTTCCTCCCCAAAAACTAAGCCTGTCCACATAGTTTCATAGTGATGCACAGGTATCGAGCTAGTACTTTATATCAGAAAGTTGCCATGTATTATCTTTACCTTCTATATGATATTCTTGACTTATAATAGTTCATTTAATGATCTTTTTTCACAGTTATGACTATAAGTTTCACAGTTATGGTCATAAGTTTAGGATTACCTGTATAGCACAACCTCTGAGAAATGGACGTAAGATTTTGACTGCGGTTGTCTAACCCCTTACCTGAAAATTAAACTTCAATTGGAGTTATTTGGTATATCTAATGTTTTCTACTTCACATATAATTATAATGAAATACAGACTTGAAATACAGGCAACCATTTATTCTATTATTTGTGTCTGTGCATTGTAAAAGGAAAAAAAAAACCTGCCATAGAACTGTCAAAATACATTTTTTAAAAGTAGCGGCTTCCAAATACAACATGTCAAGTAGTTGTGTGAAAAATGCTACCAGTACAAATCTGATTAACACTAACTTACATATGGTAAGAATGCAAGAAATCCGATCTAAGATGAAAACCCGGACAATCCACCATTTTCTCCCAAATGAGCAGAATCTCAGCGTGGAAGGGTTAACTGCAAGCTTAAGTAGATAGTCCAAGTTCACGGTAAAATTCTTTGTTAGTGAAAGCAAATAAATCAGTGAACATCAGAGAGTAATGAGAAACAGATTTCCCTTCGTTAATTCCTGGGATATGTCATGGCTTTGACCAAAGTCTAGCATAACATATTCATGATGCACAGACTCTACCACCCATGATAGACTGCCGTTTATGAACAAAGCAAGCAATTATTCACATCTATAACAGAATGAACCCATTTCTAATTTCAATTACATTATTCTAAAATCTGGAATTCTTCAGCCAAAGTCATATTTAGACAACCTCTCCATGCACAGACTCTTATAATGACCATAGACACATTTGAAATACCACGGCCAGGATCCAGCTGCCCATGTGTGAGCAGAAAGGCTTCCATGCATTTGGAAGGGTTTTTTTTTTCCACCAGGAACTCTGCAGAGGGTACTGTTCAATGTAGGATGGGGAACAGTGGTGGGATTCCATTTTTTTCCCCTACCCGTTGTATGAGAGCATGCTTTACAGTGCAGCACTCAAAAATAGCCCTCAGCTGGTGGGCTGAGCTGTTTTTTAGTTCAGCTGAGGTGCAGCAATCCGCTCTGCTGTGCGAATCAGCTGAGCTAAAAAACAAGGGAATATAGGACAGAAAACGGCAGGTGGGCAGGTGGGCAGGACCAGTCAGAGGTGGTATTTGCTGGTTCTCTGAACTATTCAAAATTTCTACTACCATTATGCCAGAACCAGTACAAACTGGTTGAATCCCACCTCTGATGGGGAACCCAAAAGGATACATTTGATGTAGGCCTCTAGTAGGTACCACAGCTCTAATATAATAGCAATGAGAGCTACACCTGCCAGCGTTTTACTTTTATGCATTCTTCAAGATCACAAGTCACCGACAAGCTACAAAAAGTCCACTGCTAAGTAATAGGAATAGATATTTTTGTTTGATCTGATTTATTTATGATGCTGATACCTTAAGTACAATACAACCACAATAATAAATACCACACAATGGACATATAACAATAACATAATATAATTGATTTTGAAGCACTGCATGTTTGCAGCCCTATCAATAATTTAGGGAAGGGATGTCAAACCCAATTGCATCGTGGGCTGTATCCAGGCGTGGGATTCTACCAGTTCGCACCTATTCACAAGAACCAGTTGTTAACATTCTTAGCAGTTGGGAGAACCGGTTGTTAGAAGAAATTACTGGCCTAATCCTGTAAGGAAGGCAGGAAGGAAACATTCTGGTGTTGCTTACAGAAACTGCCTCTCCGTTAATCCTTATTGCATTCTTGGCAGGACTAGACTTCCTGTCTCAGGAACGTCTCTGGAGTTTTTTTCCCCTCCTTTGCTGGTACTTTGCTTGTGTGGAGTGACCATTCAAAATTACAATGGCACTGAAAAAAGTGACTTATGACCATTTTTCACACTTACGACTGTTGCAGCATCTCCACAGTCATGAGAGGCCAGGTGATGACATGCGTGCCTCGATGTGAGTGATATTGAATTGGCCACACCCAGCCAAAAACATAACCAGAAAGCCACGCCAACCAAATTAGCCACCCCCACAGAACCAGTTGTTATAAAATTTGAATCCCACCCCTGGCTGTATCGTGACATATCAGGACGTTTTTTGCCATATCTGGCCCATGGGCTGCCAGTTTAACAGGCCTGATTTAGGGATTGAGGGCGAGAAAAAAATGTTATTCTGGATGCAATCAGGTCTAAGGGGGAAAAAAAAGCAAAGAACCCTTTAAAAGATGAACATTCAAAAAGATAAAATGATACAGAGAACCCATTTTGTATCATGCCCATGCTTGGATACCGAGCAAGAGCAGACCAGATACCTTTGATCCCATTGCATTGTTTGAATCCCCTGATATTCCTCTCTTCCAGAACACAGAAGAAAACTTTCTGTTCTTCAGATAACTGGACTATCTTCTTCAGTTCAGGATTTATTTATTTATTTTTTCAAAAAAAGCAGCTAATCAGCTGCACTGAGTGACTTTGAAATGAATAGTAAGCATTGGTCCTTTAGTCAGAGTTTGTCCTTTAAACCAAAAGCTTGAAAAGGCATGGAAGATAGCTTTGTGTTCTCCAGAAACACCACAAACTCTATGTTTGTTCTTAATCTGCCTCTTTTGTTTTGATGGTATTACAGGTATTATCACAGGATGGAAGCTGTTCCAAATAAAGCTGCCTTCTGTAATTGACTGATGGCAAATTTGTCAATGCCAGTGGTCTTCAAGTGGTTCTCCAGTTTTTTTGAGATTGCACCCAAGGCGCCTATTACTAGTGGTACTACCTTTGTTTGCTTTTGCTACAGTTGTTCTATTTCTATTTGTAGGTCTTTGTATTTTGCTATCTTCTCTAGTTCTTTCTCTTCTCTTCTGCTTGCACTGTTCACACATTGATGTGTATATGTAGAATAAAATAAAAAAAGAAAAATGGTTTCAAACAGAAAGGGAAGTACTGATACCACTCTATAAAGCCTTAGTAAGTCCACACCTAGAGTACTGCATTCAGTTTTGTTCACCAGATTATAAAAAAGATGTTAAGACTCTAGAAAAAGTACAGAGATGATTAGGGAAAAGTACAGGATGATTAGGGGACTGGAGGCTAAAACATACAATGAACGGTTGCAGGAACTGGGTTTGGCTAGTCTAGGGAAGAGAAGGACCAGGGGAGACAGGATAGCAGTCTTCCAATAATTGAGGGGCTGCCACAGAGAGGAAGGGGTCAAGCTGTTTTCTAAAGCGCCTGCAGGCCAGACAAGGAATAATGGATGGAAACTGAACAAGGAGAGATTTAACCTGGACATAAGAAGAAACTTTCTGACAGTGAGAACAATCAACCATTTGGAATGGCTTGCCCTCAGAAGTTTTGGGAGTGCCATCACTTGAGACCTTCAAGAAGAGATTGGACTCCCATCTGTCAGAAATGGCGTGGGGTCTCCTGCTTAGGCAGGGGGTTGGACTAGATGACCTATAAGGTCCCTTTCAACTCTGATTATCTGTTATCTGCTGTCTCCAGGCATTGCCACACCCACAATCCAGACTTTTTTGTCTTTCTTATTGACAACCGTTACACCTGGAGTGTTATGTAGCAGGGGCCTGCTTATGTAGTCTGTTTGAATTGTAAAGTCCCAGAGCAATTTAACATCTTCATTTTCTATGACTTTCTCTATTTCATGGTCACACCAGTTCTTGCTTGCAGGCAAATGATATCTCTTGCAGATCTTCCAGTGCATCATTGCTACTGCTTTGTCAAGCTGCTTCTTGTAGTCAGTCTGTGCAATCTTCTTGAAGCAGATTTCCAGATAATCCATGTTTTCCTCAGCTTCTTTGCATAGGCAGCATTTACTGTCTGTTGCCCTCTTATAATTCTGGCTTTGTATACATTTGTCCTTAAGGCTTGGACTTATGCAGCCAGAATTAGTCCCTCAGTCTCCTTCTCCTTCTGCTTTTCCTTCTGCTTCTGTTCTGCTTCTCCTTCTCCTTCTGCTTCTGCTTCTCCTTCTGCTTCTCCTTCTGCTTCTCCTTTTCCTTCTGCTTTTCCTTCTCCTTCTGCTTTTCCTTCTCCTTCTCTTTCTGCTTCTCCTTCTGCTTCTGCTTCTCCTTCTGCTTCTCCTTCTGCTTTTCCTTCTGCTTCTCCTTCTCCTTCTGCTTCTGCTTCTCCTTCTGCTTTTGCTTCTCCTTCTCTTTCTGCTTCTTCTGCTTCATTGTCATTGGTTCATTGCACAGTCAGCCAGATATTTAAACAGGATTTGGATCTGGCTGTTTGATAGTATTACAGATATCATCACAGCTAATAATATTGTGTTACAGATATCACAGATGATGGTGATGATGATGATTAAAATCTTGTGATTGGAATGTTCTGGATTTCAGCATCATACTTGCGTGGGCTCTGGCAGCTGCTGAAATGAGGCCATGGGTCAAATGAAACCCGTATGTGTGTGCGTGTTACCCTATCTCTGATGTGGTGAACCAGTTCTGTTCCATTTTTGCAGACTTCTTGCTTGTTCTGCTGAGTGAGATTGGGATGAGAACAGTTAGCAGATAACAGGAAGAAACAGGATTGAAATATCACAGTCTGGTAAACCAGCTTGCTAGACACCAGCATTAAAACAAAAAAGTGTGTTTATAATATAACTTATTTGCCATGAAATAAGTTCTCTTGTCTGGTTAGATGCCTTTCCAGCCCCTTCAGAATTTGCTTCAACTTGAAAATATTTGAAACTAGGTCTCAGAAATTCAAAGGAGACGCAATGTTCAATTAAAAAGACATTTTATCGGATGACATTGACAGAAGATAAACTGGAAATCTGCATGCCATGACATGGCACTGCTTCCTTTTGTGGAGCTGCCTAAAATTCCCAGTCACTAAATACATTTTGAGACAATGACTCAACTAAAAAATATGAAGTGCTCCAGTGTGACACTCTCATTTAAGGGATTGAGGCATCCCATTTCTGGCATTCACTTTGCTTTGCCAGATGTGCCTGCTAAAGGACCTTCTCTCCATAATTATTATTAATTATAAATTAAGTAATTATCATAATTATCTACTTCTATTGATATCTTATGTATATCACTTTGTTAGTTGTATCTTATAATTTATGGTAGTATCTTCAGATTTATCACTTTGTTGTTTGTACTTATACATGAGAGCTCCTGCACTGGAGACAAATTCCTTGTGTGTCCAATCGCACCTGGCCAATCAAGAATTCAATTCAATTCAATTCAATTCTATTCTATTCTAGGCACAAGTGAATATTGCTAATACAATATTGCTAATCTCAGCTCCTTAGAGCTTCTGAAAGGGACTGAAATCTGCACTACAGAGCAGTAGAGAAGTCAATCAAGGCATTGACTGAATCAAGTATCCTCTTAAGGCTTTGCATGGTCCTAATAAATTATTAGAAGACTTTTAGTGAATTATGACAGAACAAGCAAATCATTTTTTGCACCCCACAGGAATTCATAGTTATTGTTATTCACTGAATTCTTTCTTTCTTCATAAATAAAGAGGATTTTTCTCCCCAGTTGACATACAGGTAATCCTCAGTGTACAACTCAAATTGGAATTTGGAACTCAGTTGTTGAGCAAAAGAGCATTAAGTGGTCATTGCATGACTGATTTGTTCATTGACCACAGTCTCTGCTCTCCCACTTGTGGCTGTTTAGCGATCTCACAGATCACAAAGTAAATGGAGTTTCAGGTAAGAAGCATCATGTATCCTAGAGGGATAGGAGGGTAGGTTTCAAATAATTTAACAACCAGTTCACCCAGGATCAGGTTGGCTGTCATTGGAGCCATGGCCCATCCTCATCCTCCAGATCCACCGCACATATGGGATGAGCCTCCTGCAATGGCCAACCTGGGTGAACCAGTTGTTAAATTACCCACCCCACTATTAAAGTGGATCCTGGGCACTGCGCTGTGCTGCATTGGAGAAACAGACAATGAAGCAGATGGCACGAGGGAAGGAGAAGGCTGTTTTCCCTCTTTTTTCTCCCTGCTCCTTCTCCTTTCCTTGTGCCGGATGTTCCATTGCCCATTTCTTCATTGCAGTGCAGTGCCCAGGATCCACTTTGACAGTGTGTATGTGTGTGTCTGTAATTTAACCATCCGTTCACCCAAACGGGTGCGAACCAGCTGAATACCATCACTGGATAAGAGAGATCCTGGCAGTCCTGGCACAGACCAGGTATCCTCTCTTCTCAGGAACTGAAAATCCTCCCTGCTGAAATCCAAGCAGGATTATATATGCTAAGCAAAAATTAGGTGAGTTCTTCAAATGTATTGCTTGGCCCAACCATCTAAAGTTGAAAACAACTAGGAGATAAATCTAGGTGAGGTATTTTCTTTACCAACAACCTGCAGTATGTGTAGTTGTATATTTAGAGGACTTATTCAATCTATCCATCCTTAAAAAGTTTAATCAGTGTTGTAGTTAGAATGACAAATTAAGACAAAAGAGACCTGGACTTAGATCCTCATCCAGCTATGAAAATGGCTGAGTGATCTCAGATCAATGACTATTGGGAAGATATCATAACAATAAGATTGATATAAATGTATAAAAGAACTGAAATAACCTCAAGTTCATTTCCATGTTATATATGTTATGTTGTTGATCCCCTCCTTAATATCTTTTTTTCAAAATTTTATCTCTGATGGGCTGTAATGCATTACAGATTTGCATTTTATGAGATGGTTAATACTACAGATTGTATAACATGATCTCCAGAACATAACAAATTGCAGGTTAAAAGCACCCCATATCCTGCTACCACTTACCACATCAACAAATCAGATAGATACTTTAATTCTCAATGAAAGGAGAAGGAGGCGAGGTACTTTTTGAAGGGGGGGGAGATGGGTGGCCATTATTTTAAAAGCAATAAGGGTTGGAGCTACAACAAGGGCATTTTAAGGATCTTGGTTTCAGAACCATTAAGGTACCTTCTCTACTCCTTTTTTTTATACTGCATTAAAATAATTCTCAACAGGCAATGAACCTAGACCCCAAGTCTATGAATCAGGAGCCCTGAATGGTGGATGGCCAATTAACAGTGAGCTTTGTGGGAAGTCAGACATTATACAGGTGCTCATCATCATAGTAAAGCAATTAACAGGTACTTAAAAGAAGGCACAGTTAAGCCTGTTAAGGCACATCTTAAGTGGGCAGTTATTTCCATTCCCCTTCCCACCCACTCATTTTCCACTTCTTTTCCTCCTCTGTCTCTCTGTTTTTTATGGTCAGGTAAAAAAGGATCCAGAACATAAATCCAGCCTAAAAGTAGCTCAGTGGTCATTAAGCCCTCAGTTAGCAAACCAGGCTCTCACCACTGACATTTTATAAGTCTTCAGAATTGCTCCTGACTTAAGAGTTTAAGTAAATAAACTGCTAGCTTGACTCCTGTGTAAACCAGAAAGGAAGGCAAGGCACTTTTACAACAGCTTGGAGAGCAGATGGTGTGTGTGCTCACACGCTCATAACACATTCACAGAGAATGGATGATAGATAGATAGATAGATAGATAGATAGATAGATAGATAGATAGATAGATAGATAGATAGATAGACAGACAGATAATTCCAGCTATACAATATTTACACTGAATATGCTGAGATAAAGAAATACAGGTGGTCCTCAACTTACAACAGTTCATTTAATGACCATTCAAAGTTACAACAGCATTGAAAAAAGTAACTTTTGACCATATTTCACACTTATGACCATTGTAGTCCCTCCTTGGTCACACAATTTACACTCGGATGCTTGACAATTGACTCACATGTGTGATTGTTGCAGTGTCCCGGGATCACATGATCCCCTTTTGTGACCTTCTGACAAAAAAAGTCAATGGGCAAACCAGATTCACTTAACAACCATGTTAATAGCACTTAGACTTATATACTGCTTCGTAGTGCTTTACAGCCCTCTCTAAGCGATTTACAGAGTCAGCCTATTGCCCACAACAATCGGGGTCTTCATTTTACCCACCTTGGAAGGAGGGAAGGCTGAGTCAACCTTGGTTACTTAATTTAACAACTGCAGTGATTCACTCAACAAATGTGGCAATAATGGTCATTAAGTGGGGCAAAACTCACTGAACAAACTTCTCACTTTAGGAGCATAAATTTTGGGCTCGATTGTAGTAGTAAGTTACAAGCAGGTAAAGTAAGGCCAATTTCTTTCAGCATTATTTACCTCACTGAGTCATTATGGTAGGGATAAGATGAGAGCAGAGAATTTTTGCTGTGAAGGGAAGTGAAATTAAAAACAAGCAAAGAAATATTGATTATAGATGTATATTCTGAATTCTAAACTATATGATTGAGTTGCGGTATTATTTAACAGAAAGTATGGCATACATCAGTTATGCCATAATCTCCATATTAATAAGTAGGAACAGCAGATTTTTGTCCACCTGAGAAACAAAATCAGCTGGCATGAGGTAGCTGTAATGATAGAAAAAATAAAATAATTATTCCCCCTCCAATTCTTTATGAGGGAAATGAGCATTTTTGTTTTTTTCCTATTCTCTAGACTATATCATCCATATTCATACTTTCTGGAGCTGCAACTCTAAAATAAATGGTTTCATGGCCCAACTGTTATTGTTTTATCATCCAAAACATCTGGATGATATCCACCATACCTATTGGCAATCAGTGGGATATATATTGGGAACTCTACTAGATGGGGCTTTCTTCTCCAATCTTACACAACCCATAACTGTCATTTCATCAGGAGATCTTCAAAGGCTGACACAAAATTCCTCTCTTCACATTCATCAACCCACTTGCCAAAAGTGAGCGGGAAAAGGGAAGGCATTTTTCAAATGATTTGGAGCAGGTGCCAAAACTTCCTCTTTGTATATGTATAGCCTTCTTTCAACTGTCAACATTTTTTGAAATTGTATTTTGCTGCTGCTTAGAATCATACCAGCTGCTGACATTCTCCATCCCAAAAAGTCCCTGAGTTTCCTCCTGATACATTCTTTAGGGAACAGAGAGGGCAGAAATTGATGGCTACTAAGAACAGTGGTTGCCAGTGCTGCCACAGGAAAAGACAAGAAACAACCCTTTGCAATTTTCTTACACAAAGTCTTCTCTCTCCCCGCCCTTCCATTTCCTTCCTACTCCAGAAAAGGGAAGGGTCTGGGACAAGGGGTAGAAACTGAATGTTGAGTAGTCAAAAAGTAGGAGCGGCATACAAAGGGCAACTTGCCTATAAAGTCATCAATCCTGGCATTCCCACTGTCCCTAATACACAAAAATGATGTAAGTAGTTTGGGAAAAGATTCTATGCAATCAATATTTGAATGATAGGATTATAGACTAATAGAGTTGGAAGGCACCTTGAAGGTCGTCCGGTCCAACCTCTTCCTCAAGCAGGAGACCTTACGTACTTACATTCAATCTTACATTGGTACTGGGAACCTTTCTGTAGGAGATGATCAGGCAGAGTCAAACACATCAGCAGTTTGGCATCCTTACACAGCCACAAGAGACCTAATTCTAGCCCCCCCTCATGAATTCCAATCAACAAGAGAACCAATCAGCTGCTGAGAATTTAAATATAGCTCCAGTGGTGGGATTCAGCCAGTTCGCCTCAGTTCGAGCAAACGGGTTGTGAAATTACCCTCCCCCCTACCAATGTGGATCCTGGGTGCTCGTTGTGCTGCAATGGAGAAACAGACAATGGATTGGCCAGCGCAAGGGAAGAAGGCTGCTTTCCCTCTTTCTTCTCCTTGCTCCTCCTCCTTCCCTCATGCCGGCCGTTCTGTTTCCCATTTCTCCATTTTGGCACAGCACCCAGGATCCACTCTGATACCGGGAAGGGGGGGGGGTAATTTAACAATCAGTCAAGTTGGCCATTATGGGAGATGAAGCTGGAGGATGGGGATGGGCCATGCCTCCCACAACAGCCAACCTGACCCTGGGCAAACCAGTTGTTAAATTATTTGAATCCCACCACTGTGTAGCTCCAAACAAACAACCAATCACACGACCAACTAACCATACAAGCCATTTATAAGCTAAGGAGAAGAGGGCAAGAAAATGCTGCTGATCTGAATCTAGGGTCTCCTGCTTGAGGAAGTGGGCGTGCATTAGCGCACCAATGTGCCTATCGTCCATGTCCTATTGTTTCTTTCTTTTTCTGTTAGGAAAATACTGGTTAAGGCATTCCCCCTGCCCTGCAGTTTTGCAGTTCAAAACTGAATTTCAATTCTTCTACTCATGGCATAAACTTTCCAGGGTGACTGTCAAGTAAAATGTATAGCACTCAATATTTCAAATACATTATGTTCAGAAGCACACAAAAGCTGTGGTTCCCTGCAAGAGCCCTGTAATAATCAGGGGGGAACTATTGATTTTTTTTTATTTTTCTCATATGTACCCATTTCATGTATTCATAAGTATGTTTATGCTTATACCTATTATCTTGTAAGCGATTGACAAATCAAATAAATAAACAAATAAACAAACAAACAAACAAACAAATAAATACATAAATACATAAATAAATGGGTTGGACCGGAAGACCTTCAAGGCGCGTTCCAACTCTATTATTCTATAATCCTATCATTCAAAATTTGGATCGCACAGATTCTTTTCCCAATTTATGTGGGAATCCAACAAGCTGAAACCTATATATCTTTGAAAAAGAAATCAAAGCAGTAACCTAGTTTGGTCCCAAAACATCCAGAAATTAAATTGAAACAAGCTTGGAGAGGAAACCTCTGCCAAAATCCATTGATTCTTATCTACTGTCAATTTGACTTGACCATTAGTAGATCAGATTCTTGTGTATAACTAGCAAGTAAGAAACTGTTAGAGCTTTGAATTCAACTCTTGTTCCCAATTATACTTGAGCTTGACACTTCTCCCTGAACAGATTTGAACTGCATATCATTTTAATATCCAGGTGAAAAATGACAGAATATAGGTTGGAAGAATGCAAAGCACACACTGGGGACTGACTGATCAGTTTGTTTCCACCTGTTAACAAGAAATGTTCATGCATTCATTAACCCATCTAATCCTACTTCTTCATTTTTGTAAATAAAATAAAATAAATCACAGAAGCGTGCATTTAAATGTGGAACATATTTTCTCATGAGCTATGCTATTCTGAATACATATTTTCTATAACTTTGCATTTCTAAATGAGTTTCATCCTAAAGTAATGTATGCATTTGGATACAGTTTGAGATGAGTCTGGGGCTAAAAATTGTATTGCCAAATTTGGAGGAGTATAAAACTGAATGACATTGCACCTACACATAGTGCAGGAATTATAGAGAAGCTGTGCAAAAGATGGACCTGAGAAATCCATGAATATTTCTTGCCATATGGATAGAAATCAGCCACATTATATAGTGATCATAAAAAGTTTTATAGGGTATATTTCTACAAAATCTGCCTTATCCTTTAACACTGACTCCCCAGTGACCCAACTGCACATAATAATGACACCCACACAATTATACTATATAATATGAAGTCAACGTGACCTTAAAAAAATTGAATTGTCACAATTCCACTCCAAATAATGGAATTACACCCCAAGTGATATCATTCTGTGGACTTGGGCCATGGGTGTTAACATTAATATGAATAATAGTTGAGGAATTGCAATTTATGCGGGAATCCAACAAGCTGAAACCTATCTATCTTTGAAAAAGAAATCAAAGCTCTTACATACTAGAACTCAACATAGGAATAATGATGCCAGAAGCCTGAAAGTTGACAAGGAAAAGATACAAGATGAAGGTTCATTGGGGACCTTGAGAAGGCAGGAAGAAGTCTGCATTTGAAAACGAAAGGAAAATCAGTTTTAAAGATTACTGTAATGGGCTATTAAAATAAAGAAGGTGACAACATAGGGTTGGTCTTGTAAGATAAAGGAGAGTACAAAAATTAAATTATGGAAAGAGGCAGAAGAAGAGCTGTGTGTCAGAGTTCCATCAAACCTCCATTCCAATCAATAACTCCGAGACAAACTTATCTCAAAAGTACCTTTATTAGCATACAGTAAACTGGCACATCTCTGGAATCCCGAATCTAAAAGTTTCCGGGCTTCCTACAATTTCCCAAATTACAAATCCACCCCCCCTTGACCGTCATCACATCACATGGCCCAATCATGATCCATCCAAAAGTAAGATCCTTATTTCATCCTGCGCCATACTCAGTGACTACACTAACAAAATAATTTTATTTTGTCTACTTAGAGCTACTCGATTGAATCCACCCCCTCTCACTTTCTCAGGCTTGTGGCAGTGTGGAAGCATCAAATCTCAGTATGGTTTCCAAAGCTGACACCGTGGATTTATGGTTTGATTAGTTATTAAGCTTCTCTGGTCTTTATTGAAATAGCCCAGCCATATCCCATGCACTTAAAACTACAGCCATGTACAGGTAGTCCTCGACTTAGAACCATTCCTTTAACAACTATTCAAAGTTACAACGGCACTGGAAAAAAAGTGACTTATGACCACTTTTCATACTTACAACTGCTGCATCATCCCTGTGCTTAAGTGATCAAAATTTGATGCTTGGTGACTGGCGTGTATATATGACAGTGTCCCGGAGTCACATGATCAACCTTTCGCAAACTTCTGACAAGCAAAGTCATTGCAGAAGCCAGATTCATTTCACAGCCGTGTTGCTAACTTAACAACAGCAGTGATTCACTAAACAACAGTGGCAAGAAAGGTTGTAAAACGGGACCCAAACTCAGCAACTGCCCTGCTTAGCCACAGAAATGCTGGACTCAGTTATGGCCATATGTCAAAGATTACCTGTATCCATTCCTTCACTATGTCAGTTGACTTGGAAATGGAATTTCACATTCTTTCTACATTATGGCACATCCTTCACTAGTATATTCTCTCTTATAATAAACATCGACTTGACCCCATTCCTTCTCTTCTAAGATTGGGGACCACATTTGCCAAGGGGAAGGTTCAACCTTCACTTTTAATGGATAATGCATCTTCTCTGGCCAATGGCCTCTGTAAACATTAAATATCCCCCCCCCCCCCTTTNCCCCCCCCCCCCCCTATTTCTTGTTCATTGCCTACTGCATGGGATACTTAATAGATCCTGTTTCACTAAAGGGCAATGTAATGGTCTCAAATCATTTCCCTGCCTTTCCTTCTCTACTAGAGCCTTCCCCTGCAGAGAAATTTTACAGATACATTTTATAAGACCCTTGTTCTGCATAATCTGTAACCAGCTAAGTTAAATGCAGCCCACCAGCCATATATTGTGGTCCAACAGATGTCTGCCAATCCCTCCATCCTGTTGTTTTTCACTTTGGGCAGATTACCAAACCATGTTTATTGACCCCCAGAGATGAATGAGCTGCAATTGGCCTGATGACTAAACTATTTGAAAATGTCATTTACAGGTGTATCTTTTTCAGCAGTAGAACCTTTCTACATATGCATCTCTTCTTTCACAGACTTCATCAGATGGGTAACTGTCAAAAGTTTATGCCATAATAATTTGTTGGTCTCTAATGTACCATAAGAATCAGCAGTTTTTGCTTCAGCAGATTAACATGACAACTCCTTGGGAATTTGGATCTATGAGATAGGCTTAACTGATGAAGGATATGGAGCAACACTAGACAATGTGTAATGAAAGTCATATACAGTAACTACATGTTATATACCAGTTGAAATAGAGAAAAAGCAGACCTTCAGGTAGAGGTGAAATCAAAACATACAAGCCTCCCTTCCACCTAGATTATCTCAAATACTCTCTATTAAAAAGATATACTTCCCAAATACATTTCTTAGAGTATTTGACAAAATTTACCCTGTTATCTGATGCGCAGGTTTGTAAATCATATTTGATATTATAAGTTTATTGTTACTTACTCAGTAAAGTATTAAGTCTTAAAGCAAGGGTCTTCAAACTTGGCAAGTTTAAAACTTGTGGACTTCAACTCCCAGAATTCACGAGCTAATATGACTGGAGAAGGAATTCTGGGAGTTGAAGTCCACAAGTTTAAAAGCTTTCAAGTTTGAAGACCCCTGTCTTAAAGTCTTAATTTAATCAACATAACAAAGGGGATTATTCTAGGTCAGGGGTCCCCAACCTCTGGTCTGTTTGACCAACTGTCAGGGTTCCAACAGATGCCCTAATTAATTCATGAGCCTCAAACCAAGTTTCAAAAGAAATCCAATTATTTATTAGGACCAACATGTTGCCACTTTCCCCAAATCCATGGGAATGATCTGCGACATGCCAGAAATTGGGCCATGCAACCACGCCTCCTTTGGTTTGAAGAAAAAACTCTCTCCACAGAACCGGTTCCTGGTGGTTGGGGGCTGCTGCTCTGGGTATTGGTATATATAGATACAGCCCAGCATTTGTCATATATTGGATAGCTGACATGCTGTATCATTTAGAATGAGATAGTAATTGGACTGATTTCCAAATGTTCGACTTCAAAGATCTTTGAACAATCTCTGTATTTCTTTAGAAGAGCATTCTCTCCCTTGTATGTAGTTGGAAGGACTTATCCTAACTACACATTCAGTTCCATGAAACAGTGCTGAGACTTCCCATTCCCCAATTTTGACGGCAATTAGCCGTCTCTCATAAACTTTCAAAGAAAGCAGCTGGAGACACCTGGGAATAAAATAATTCAGTAAGATAAAATAAAAATGTAATCGCTGACATGCAATAATGTTTGATTTTCAGTCATGCTTGCAGGTTGACATGCAACAGGTTTGGGCTCTTAAACAGTTGTAGCATGATCATTCTTAATTTGGATGTTATGTCTTGCTTAAAAGAATTCATATTTGAAATGTGCCATTTTATAACAAGGGGAAAAGGGTAGAAAATCTGTAGTGCTGAACTTGGAAGTAAACTTGGAAGTAAAAAGAAAACACACACACACTGAAATTCTCATTTTGAATTAGGAAAAATAATTGCCTGGTAAAATGGGAGGGCTCATTAAATTTTACATAATTAAATATATTAATATTGAGCTTACGAAGGAGGTAAGAGAAAAATGAAGACTAAGCGGGAGTCAAGGGAACTGAAAAGTGAATCTATAATACTTTTACAGGCTAGTAATATATTACAATAGAGTACACTCTTTGATGAAAAGCAAAGAAAAAAGGATTGTGGTTGCAATAAGTTATCATTTGTTTGTTTGAGAGCATAAGGGTGCAGAGAATAATCATGAATCACAAGGCACATTTGCAACTGCTCAGGTTATCATCCTTGAAAGCAAGTTGCTTCCAATGTGAATAAGGGATTCAAGCCAATGAATTACACGTTCCTGTTCCTAAACAAACACAATGGATATGATTTTATTGGGCTTTGGGTTCTTTCTTTTTTAAAAAGAAATCTTGACTGTCATAAGCTAGACATTCATGATTATGTTATTTGTCTCATGCAACTGAACAAGAATAAATTAAAAGTGGACATGTCGCAACAGGACTGTTGACATTATATATGAAGCCTGCTTATTGTCATAAGACACTCTTAACCTTTAAGCCAAAATCTTTCAAAACTATTAGTGTTAAATCTCACAGCTGTTGTCAAATTTCTCCAGTTCCCTGGTTTATGCATCAGACTTTATTTGAAATGTTTGGCTTATTTGTGTATATAACTTTCTGCAAGCTGCCCTTTGAAAGCTCCAGAGATTTAACATGAAGGCTGAGCCAGATCAAAGGGAACAAAAAGTTAACAAATTAAGAGGAAAACGTTCCAAAAGGAATGCTTAACCAATTTAAATATTTAGTGGCATTTGCAGCATAGTCTCTCCTTCTTCCAACCTTTCCATTTATAAAACAGCATACATGTCTTAAGTAAATGGTGCTAAGGAAATGTTTTCTAAAAGATGAACAAATGTTAATCTATATACTCTGAAGAGATTTATGAGTCTGATGAAGGAGGTGTTGTAAAGAAAGCTTCAGTCCTACATTGTTGCATTGCTCTGGTAATTACGGTTAACATATCTGCAACATCTCATTGATTGCAGGAATGAGGATGAGGATAATAACAAGAATAATGCAATTCCAAATGGAATTATATATTCCAGAACTGGAAAATATCAGCATTTAAATCTTGAAATGCAGAATTTATGGAATAAACTGGCAAAAGATTTTTTCTCCATAATTATTGGAACACCAGAAACTATAACAGTAGAATTGTCAAAAGAGCTGGGGGGAGGCAGGAGGAAAGAAAGAAAAACAGCTTTGCTTGGAACTACAATGGAGGTATTTGGGAAATTCTTAAAATTTGAGATAAAGCTTGAATTGATCCTAAATTACCAGTATTTTCTGAGCATGCTTCTCCAGAGAAACTGTCTCTTTGAAAGAATCCGTGGTTAAAAGTGGTGGAGACAAGCTTGCTATTCATTTTCTAAGTAAAAGTTCCTCTCCCAGCCAGGATCTTGTTTTGATTAAGGCCATATATGTCTTTGATAAGACCTCTGACTGACTATGAAGATAATAAATTTCCCCCAGTTAATAATAATTCACCCTCAGCCTATTCTATTTCTGTTGCAATCCTTTAGAGAACCACTGTATTGATCAGCTCATTGTTCTCTGAAATTTCCCCCAACTAGCTTATCCTAAGTCTTTCTTAACATGAAAAGTCCTTCCATGAAAAGAGTTAATTGGACCTTATTGTCATCAATATTTATGTCATACCCTGCAAGGCCCAATAACTCTGCAAGATGCAAGGACTAGGAAGATGCAAGGAATTATATCAGTGAAAGAAACTTGGAGACATGAAACAAATGTATGGGTTTGGGGGGAGAATGAAGATCAAGCCCATGACATGAGAAGCAATAGTGCCACTCTAAACTACCACCCTTGGTGAGGGTGGCAGTCACCCTTAGTGAGGCCACCCTTGGAATTACTGCTTCCAGTTCTGGTTGCCACAATACAGAAAAGATGCCGAGGCCCTAGAAAGAATACAGAGAAGAGCAACAACAATGACAAAGGTTGGATTGGAAGACTTCCAAGGTCTCTTCCTTCCCTATGATTCTATGATATCTAAAACTAGTATGTACAGTTGAAAGATTCTGAGAGAAAGCAAAGGCAGCTAACAGTGGTAGATGGAAATGAAGGGGCAAGAAATACAATTACATATAAGGAGGTTGAATGGAGCACAAAGTAGGCAATATCTACATTCCATTCAATCTTAATCAGAAGCAGCCTTTTTACTATTTCAGGATAATTGATCCATTCAGCCTTTGTCTGCACTTAGAACCAGCAATTACTCAAAGGGGAAAACCGGGAATCTCATATGAAAGCAAATGGGTCTATTATTGGGCTATGGATTTTCCATAATACATATTTGAATGAAGAGGCACAGAGAAGGAAGAAATGGTCAAGCACAGCATGAAGAAATCAAATAAATATGAATGAATGAATGCATGAAAACTAGACAGCAACCTGAAAAAGCAAGCATTATTGCACTTATCACATACAGCTGAACTAATATGCCTTTATTTAGAGCAGGGGTGTCAAATTCAAGGCTTGCAGGCTGAATCCGGCCTGCAGGGTTCATAGATCTGGCCCACGGGGCTCCCCTGGAAACAGTGAAGGACCAACCCTTGGGAAGGAGCTCCGTTTTAGCTGGCAGAGGGCTGCAGGAGCCTTGATGTTGAGCTCGTCACATCCCCTGGCCATGCCCCCCCTGAAGTCAAAAACAACCCTGATGTGGCCCACAATGAAATCGAGTTTGACATCCCTCATTTAGAGGCACTTGGAAGGGCCACGATATCATATAAAAAGGTTTCCTTTGATATCAAGTTGTGGGAAAGTAGCCGGGATCACCATTCTCTTATCAACACAACTATTTGATGTTGCTAACTACTCAACTTGTTTCGTTTCTTTTCTATGGTTTAAGCCAGGGGACTCGCTACTAATTTTGTATAAATGTATTCTTTGAATGTTTCTGAATACACAATTAAATTAAAAATTACCAAATATGTTTCTCAATTTCTTTGCTAATAGACAGGTACATGTACACACACACACACACACAGAGAGAGAGAGAGAGAGAGGGAGGAATTAGTCATATATTTCACTTCATATAACAATTTATCCTAACAATCTTTTAGCTGAAAAATATAAGGCACTTTTCCCTTTACTAATTGGCACCATAAAATATAAATTAAGCAATCCTTATGTTACATGAGTGGGCTAAATTGCTTTCAAATAAACCTATTTGTTTTGATTTTTAGTCATCAGATGTGGCGTCACTGACTTCTTCCACATTAGGAGAGAATGAATATGTTTGTGGGACCTTTCAATGAAAAAAAAAAGAATACTGCCAAAAAGTTAAGAAAAGCTAAGTATTTTTTTCACTCTGATCAGAAATTAGAAGATGGCAATGCAACAGTATATCTCCAATGGCATTTTTAAAAAGTTCATCAGTGAACCCCTTCCTTCCTTCCTTCCTTCCTTCCTTCCTTCCTTCCTTCCTTCCTTCCTTCCTTCCTTCCTTCTCTCCCTCCTTCCCTCCTTCTCCCCAATAAAACAAAGGAAAAAAATAAAATATGTTAAAGCAAAGAAACATGTAATGAAACTGATTTACACTGAATGTTATTTTAAACAAATATCAAAATGGATTCTTTCTTCCAGTTTATGAGTCTCCAGATAGTTTCATGGTCACACTTCCAAGGTTTTTTCATGACCAAGAGGTTGTTTTTAAGAACATGAAATCTGAGATTACTCTGATTATCATTATGAACAATGAGCCAAGAGTCTTTTAATAAGACCTTTGTCATAACAATGTGAGTAATGGTCCAATCACATGACCTGGCACTGTGAAATTCTCTTGGCTCAAAACAGGAGTTAATTATGGGGGCAGGAGGCTGAGCAGGAATCCAGTTGGGATTAACCGTTTTTATGTCTACACACCAAAATCCTCCAGAAGTGTGTGAGATGCTGAGATTTCCCAGAATATCACTAAAATTGTCAAGCAGTTTCCATCTGCAATTTTAAAATTAAAGCAAACAGAAGAAAGTGTATGGCCCATCTCAGCAGCCTGAGGCTTCTGAGAGTGGAAGGACATCAGTTCCTCCACCTTGACTTAGAGACAAGAGTCAAACTCACAGCCAAAAGTTTAGGTAATTTTTTCAAATATAAAAACAGCCTTGTGTATGTTTCCTATTTATGCAATAGGTTTTGGTGATGGTCACTGGTTTAGAGATTTTTCAGAGAGATTTAAGTAGACTTACAAATGATGGTTAGAGTTTAAGGGGCATGCATAAGTGCACCATCATGCCTACCATCCTTGTCCTATTGTCCCCATTTATTCGTACCTATTTCCTGTATTCTTACTCATGTTTATACTTATATCTATTACCTTGTAAGTGATTGACAAATCAAATAAATGAATAAATAAATAAATAGAGTCATGCTGATCAGTCATTGTACTTAAAACTGTTTTATTCAGAATATAAGACAATATAGTTCTTAGTTTATGGTGCCAGAACGTTATCTAAATGAGACACAAATTATGTTAATCCTTCAGAATGAAAAATATTTAAGAAGTTAATGATTACGTGACAAGCATATTCAAGTTGGAAAAAGACTTTTTTTTTAAAAAAAAAGCAGGTGACAACAATGCCAATAAGATAGTTCTCAAATTTTCAGATTTCCTCCTATATTTAATTCTGTCTCCCCCAATTTTTAAACAAACTTTGATAGCCTTTCTTTAAGTGACTTAGTGATAATTCCCTGAGTTTGTCATATGGAAATGGAAAAATTCACTGGTGCTATTTAAAAGAAAAATAGAATAACAGAGTTGGAAGGGATCTTGGAGATCTTCCAGTCCAACCTCCCGCTCAGGCAGGAAACTCTTTTATGATTTCAGACAAAAGGTTGTCCAATCTCTTCTTAAAAACTTCCAATGTTAAAGAACCCACAACTTCTGGAGGCAAGTGGTTCCACTCATTAATTGTTCTATCAGGAAATTTATCCTTAGTTCTAGGTTGTTGGTTCTCTCCTTGATTAATTTCCACTCACTGATTCTTGTCCTGCTTTCAGGTACTTTGGAGAACAGGTTAACCCCCTCTTCTTTGTGGCAGCCCCTGAGATTAACAGATTAATTAACAGATTAACAGAGCTGGAAGAGACCTTGTAGGTCATCTAGTCTAACCCCCGCCCAAAATATTGGAACACTGCAATCATGTCACGAGTCCTTCTTTTCATCAAACTAGTCATACCCAAAACCAGCAACCACTCTTTATATGTTTCAGCTTCCTTTTTTTCTTATGTATTTAATTTGAGTAGTATGGTCTGGAATCTTTAGTTTGTGTGAAAATCAAGAAAATGACCATCCCGTTGATCTGGGAAACCAGACATTGGGAGACATTGTGGGTGGAAAGGAATAGTTTGATTGTGGTAGTAATAAAACCCCTTTTGTCTCCCTTTGAAGCCATTTGTTCCATCGGGCAGTTTGTGAGAGACAAGTCCAGGGATCCCCAAGTGCAGATTTCCTTCAGAGATAAGGCTCTTGTTTACCTAAGCGGAGAAACATGGAGATCTATTGCAGAAAACATATGGTTGCTATTTAATTTATGCTTTATCATTTTTCATTCTGACATTAAAGCTGCTCTACTGACACAGGCAGGGGAGCGCTGTGCATTGTATACCCTAATCCGAAATGAGGGCTCTTTCTGCTTGCCAGAGGAAATGTGATTCCAAAACAATTTGGGGGCAATTGTAAGATGATATGGCACAGAAAACCAGAAGCTTCTGTAACCTGAAATATTATTTCTGCACAGTATAATATTTGCTAGAAAATGACTTGTGGATATATGGCGGGCTGCCTCATGAGAGCTTAGAAAGGCAACTAAGAAAAAAAAATGGAGGCAAATGCTCATTCTTCAGAACCGTCTTCAATTTCCCTTTTCCTGATATTACTTATCGCTAATTGTTCTTTTAGAGACTGCCATTTATTAAAGAAATTTAAAGGAGGAAGGGGAGAGAAAGATTAATGGCCTATCATGCATAAGAAATACAATTGGAACAAATGAGGAAAAAGAATATGATCCTTGATACTTAAGGGGAATAGGGACAAATTTGTTTTTAGAGACTGGAGACTCTTAGACTAGAGACTAATGGTGGTTTCTGATCCCAATTTTCTCCTGAAAACAGATTTCTTCATTGAGTTCAAGCAGTTTTATGCTTTAGTGTTACACCATAGGTGAGGAATGGAAGGATTTATATCCAGTCAGAACTGAAGAAGATTCGTGGATGAGAAGCAAAATGTCTTCAAAAGAGAAAAAAAAACCAAGAAAGTCCATCTGCCTCCTGAAAAAGCACCTCTGGGACAACCATGACCTGGGTGACAGAGAATCTTCATCGACTCTCCCTCAGTTGCTCCCTAATGCCTGGAAACGGGCATGGGAATGTAACTCCAAGTCTTAGCAGCTTGGCTAAAGCCCATGTCCCACTGCACCAACGGATGCAAAGAGGATGTAAAATGGACAAAAAAGCTTGCCATCCGTTGG
>BHFT01046508.1:0-10972 GCA_004320025.1 Laticauda laticaudata
TCGCATAGAACAGGTGAAAGAGCCTGTAGATGGCTTCGCACTGTTGTAGAACGATGGTGGCTACCAAAAGGAGTGTTTTACGATCCACGGTGGACATGACTGGATGCTGTGGAAGAGCAAGAGAAGATGAAGGCTGAAGAGGTCTGCACCGCAGGGCTGCTGGAATGAAAATGAGATCCAGGTGAGTTCCTCCCCCTTTTTATAGGAAATATGAGTTTTCCGCTAGATGTCCTTTTGCATCCTCTGGGCATCCTGCATACATCCTAAATATCTGAGATAAGTCCCCTCTGTGAACGTTTTTTCCATTTTAATGCTTTGTATGCGAGCTGCATCTGCTTTCATCCTTCCTCCGTCCATGCTACTAACGCTTTGTGTCCATTCTGCGTCCATTTTGCTTCCTCCCTGTGTCTGTTTTCCGCTGGAGCGGATGCGAGTTGCGCGGATGCGCAGCAGATGCCTAGTGGATATTGCAGATGCGTAACGGATGATGACGGATGTAGAACGGATGTTCCCCGTATGGGTAGCGGATGCAGAATGGACGCGTTGGATACATTTTCCACTCAAAAAGTTTTGTGCAGCTCAAAACCTTTTGGGCGGATGAAATGTCAGTTGATGGATGCTGGACGGATAGAACATATGAATCACGCACGCAGTGAGTACAGAACGGATGCATCGCGTTAACCAAGGGATGGCAAGTGTTTCTCTCCATTTTACATCCTCTTTCCATCCATTGGTGCTGTGACAGGGGCTTTAGTAAGTTCACATTTGAAATATTGTATCTAGTTTTCATGATATGTTTTATCTAGTTGCATATTGTATCTAGTTTTACCATGATATAAAAAAATATGTTGACACTCCAGAAAGAATGCAGAGAAGAGCAACAAAGATTATTAGTGGACTGGAGGCTAAAACATACGAAGAACTGTTGCTGGAATTTGGTATGTCTGCTAGTTTTATGAAAAGAAGAACTAAGCATGATATGATATCAATGTTCCAATATCTAAGAGGCTGCCACAAAGAAGAAGAGGTCAACTTTTTCAAAGCACCTGAAGGCAGGACATAAAGCAATGGATAAAAACTGATCAAAGTGGTGACCAACCGAGAACCAATTTCCTGGAAAAAAAAATATCAGTGGAATGACTTGCCTGCATAAGTTGTGGGTACTCCAACACTGGAGGTTTTTATAATGAGACTGAACAACAATTTGTTTGAAATAGTGTATGGTTTCCTGCTTGAGCACAGGGTTGGACTCCAAGTCCTCCAAGATGCCTTTCAGCTTTGTTATTCTGTATTTTGACTTTTTGATCTTTTATTGTTGATGGTTGATAATACAAAGCTATCCACCATTTTGATATCTTCCTTGTGAATGCTAATTCTAGTTTTCATTAATTTGGTTTATTTTATATTTTATCCTTTTTTTCATTACATTTTTGAATTTTATACTAGGGCTTGCAGGTCTTTTGCATTATGGCTACCAGAGTAGCACCAGCCATATATTGTAGATTATTGATTTCTCCACACTCCTGTTCTTCCAATCCAGTGGTGGGATTCCTATTTTCTGGGCACAGTTCCACAGCTTGACTTGATCATCACTATCAAAGGCTTTTCTATAATTGATGAAGTACATACTGACTTCTTTTTCACATTTTTTGACTTTTTCAATTATCCAGAACATATTGGCCATAATAACTCATGTTTTTGGCATTTTCTAAAACTAGCTTGAACATCTAGCATTTCTTTTTCCATGCAGAATTTGAACTGTGTTGAATGACTTTAAGTACTATTTTGCTAGCATGTATTGAAGGTTATGTGCAATTGTGCATGGTGTGTGTGTTTAGTTCCTTTTTTGATATTGGAATCTAGGTTGACTTCCAATATCATGGAATGAATTACATCATTCTCAAGATTTGCTAACATAGCTTGGTTAAAATCTTGACTATTTTTTCTTGCGTTGCTTGCATTTCAATGGATATTCAATCAGTCTTCCTACTACATAATGGTCAGAATGCTGATCTAACTTCATGTTCCAATACTAGAGGTTCTTCTAACTTGGGAATACAATAGCTTCTAAGCTATTTCGGATGTTGACATTTCTACTGAATAGTGTTGTATACTTCTTCCATCTTCCTTTGAATTGGTGATTGTATGTCCATTGGCATCCTTTAGCATATCAATTTGAGGTTGGAACACCTGATTGAGTTCAGAGATCTTTGAAAGGCTTTCCCTGTTTTTTCCATCTCTGTTGCCATCTTCAGTGCCTTTATAGATGTGGTTGTAATGTTTCTTGTCTCTTCTAACAGCTCTGAAACTGTTAATCTTTTTTGAGATATTTGGCTTTAACTTCTTAAAATGAGCAATTTTCACAGCTTGTTTTGATATTCAGCTTGCTTTCTTTTCTTTCTTCATTTTTGGCAGTGTATTTTCACATACATTCTTAACAACTTTAAGTTCATTCCATAATTCATCTGATTTTCTGGCAATGACTTTCAGAACTTTGAAGCAATTCCTGATGTTCTTTTTGAAAATGATGGAAATATATTCAAGAACATATTAAACTTCTATTACTTCTCCTTCTTCCATTTCTCCTTTCCCTTTCCCTCCTATTCCCTCCCTCTCCCCCTCCTCTTCCTATTTTTCTCCGTACTCCCCATTCCCCATCCCATACACTACTTTCTTCCTTCTCCTGTAGTTTGTGATAAAGATACTTATTTTTAGATGGAAGAAAAAAAGTATTTAAACTGAACTCATCTTCTGGTCAATCCTACTTTTTGTAGGATTAACAGAACTGAGACTTCCCATGTTGTAGGAAAGTCTACTACATTATAAAGTCCACCAATTCAAGTGGCAATGCTATCAGTAACTGTTAATCACAATGACTATCTAATCTTCAATATCCGAGGCAAAATACTTCTCAAGAAATGAACACAAAATGTTGCTTTATTTTTGACTTGCCTATACAGTTGATCCTCATTTAATGATTTTAATAAATTGCATTGATTGATCCTCATTTAATGATTATTTCTTTAGCTACCATTGTAACTTAAGATAGCATTGAATGAATGATAGTTGCAATTGGATCTCATACTCACAGCAATTGCAGCATGCCCATGGTCACATGATTATGATTTGCAATCTTCAGAACTGGCTTCCCACAAACAAAATCAGTGGGGTAGGTGGAAGGAAGTTGGAAGTTGAGGTCATATGGAGTCCTTGCTGAATGATCTGCATGATCCTTGCTTAAGGTTAGTCCCCTGGACTGCCAGAACTGCCATTGCCAAGTGGCATGCTCATATGGTTATTCAATTTATGACCATGTTGTTTAGCAACAGATTTTCCAGTCCCAATTGTTTAAGTGAAGACTACTTGTATTGGATATTGCACATACCAGAACTGTCTTGGAACTATGACTATAAAATGATGGTTTGTTGAAAAAAAAAAAGCACTCAGTGAAAGTAATGGATTTATATACTGTACTATTGAAAGGTTTGGTACAAGTTCAAACAAAATATAGACTATAATTTCTAGTAGAATGAATAATATAATCAAGAATATTTCCATTTAATATTTTCACTTATCTGGAGGCCATCTATGATGTTAAGAAAATTAAGCAGTCTGGAAAGCTGTAATCAAAATATCTAGTGGACATTTATTTAAAAAAGAAAATTGATTGAAATGCAGGCCCAACACTTTACAAGATACTGAAATATATTTTAATGGTTTTTCCCCATAGCAAATTGTAATAAGACTATTGATAGAACTAAGTGGAGAATATGAAGTCTTGTTTGAAGGGATTAAAAAAAACCACCTCACTGATGACACAATACATATACTATGCAGATGGAAACATTTTTTTTGTGCACTGAAATAAAACATTGCCAATATTGACTTTTTCCTATTTTGTGATTCCCAGTCTGTATCCCCATTAGGTTCCTAAAATAACACAGGCTTGGTTTGTGATATTTATTTGTATCAAGAAAATCAGAAGGATTCTTGATTAAAATACAATGTAAGTTCTGATTTCTTAGTTTGGGATTTGTGAGAAATAAATATACCAGCTGCTCATCTTGGCTGAAATCCTCAGGGAAGCAGAATGCTTAGTAAAGTTAGGAACGATGCCCATCTTTGACAAACACTGTCTGTTGAAGTGTTAGGGCTTCCCAGCCAAATGCTCAGTTTTGTGTGAATGACAACATGGTCGTATGAACATTTAACTGCAACTAGCAACAGACAGCACTGAAAGAAATCTTTAGCATTCACACTAATAAATAAGCAGTGGGATTATACTCACTTGTATAGAGTGACTACAAATAATTGTGTAGCTGTGAAACAATTAAAAATACTTTGGAATATGCATTTTTACTGATAAAAGATCTGTACCGATTACATGAACCCATTAGAGCTCCCAAATAATCAAGTACAAGATAAAAATAGAGGAACAAAGACATTATTTTAATCCCATGGTTCAGCTCCTACCACTGACTTTTGAGCATTTTAATTCCTTGTAATATTTTTGCTTGCTAATGTCTACATACTAATGTCTACATACAAAACCATGAATTGAAAATTTTAATCATATTTCCTTTCTGATCCCATGAAATCACTGATCATACTTCATGCAGGTTTTTTGGTTGTACCATCTGACATGGTTTACCACTAGAAGGCAGCAAAGAGATGCAGGGGAAAAAAACATTTGCTGTGATGAAGTGGTTGTTGAAAAGACAGGTTTGAACCCAGACATGGCAATAAACTAAAGTATGTGGATTTGAGGAGAGAGAGAGAGAGAGAGAGAGAGAGGGAGGGAGGGAGGGAGGGAGAGAGAGAGAGGGAATCAAGTCTTCACAGAAAGTTTTAATGATTCTAGGCTATTCTCAAGCTAAGTAAGGACATTTTATTCCAAACAAAAAAGAAACTTTTCCAAAAAACAAAGCAAAAACAAAACCAGACTACAAAAACGGAAGACCCACAAGTTAAAATAGTGTTGTGATTCCAATGATACCGATAATCTTTCATTCTCCTAGGATATAATAAAGTTTCACAACTATGAAACTTTTCTGGAATGGCAGTATATTAGCCAGTTCAAATGTTTCCCTGGGGTATTCAGTAGTGTAATGATAGTTAATGACATATGAAGTGCAAGAATCTGCATCTTTTTTGTTTGTTTGTTTTGGTAGGAAATTAAATTTCATTTAATTGTGTATTAAAGAATTAATATTTATTTAATCCAAACAGTGGGGATAACATGCCAATAATAGTTAGTGATTTTATTTTTGTTGTTCCATCAGTTTGTCTTCTTTAGGTCTTTTGTTCCATCAATAATGATACTCTAAGTTTTCTGTGTAACATCAAAGCGAGCAGAAGGCAGACAAAATACATGTAATCAATAAGCTAAACATCCTGTATAATGTATCTCAGTTGTAAAGATTTGCATATGTTCCTTTGTAATGAGCGAATTAATCTTATAAAGGAAAAGCAGAATGCCTACCTGAATAAAAATCCATAGATACTGGGATGTTTTAAAATAGTTTAGAGTAGGAAGCTATGTTTTGGGATTGATATTGTCATGTCAACAGCATCCATGACATGCAAATAAAAATACCCAGTGAGTTCAACATAGATATCATTTGACTACAGATGCTCATGTTTTAGATTGATTTCTGGTGATGGAATAAATTTTATTTTTAAAATGCACAGAAAAGAAAAGAGAAATTTTGTATTTACTGAAAAAGAAGTCTAGGGATCCTTCAACCTCATTCCTAGAGAATTTATTTTTAAAAGAAAATATTACATTCACAAAGAATATGGTTTGGGAGGCAGATTTTTTTCCTCCGGTGTAATCTTTCTTTTTCCTTATGTTGGGATAGGTGGGGAAGAGAGTGAAAAGTTGTCTTTCAGCATATTTTTTTTTTAAAAATTTCTTCGGTTTATCACAGCCCTCTTCAATAGTCTTCTCTTCCAAATCAGTAACTTTATTTATTTATTTATTAAGTTTTATCCAGCCATCCAAGTTGCAGAAATGTGACTATGGGTGGGAACAAAATTCCAACTCTAAATACTCCAAACCTCAGAATTACAAAATCTCTAAAGGCAAGATAGCTAGAAGTCATTTAGAATCCACATTCAGAGCATGTCAGCCAAAGGAGAAAGGAGAAGGATTCATTCACGATTATAGAGGTAATACTGTAGCATTGAAGATATCTGTAGTACTTTCATGACCTTAGGAAAACTTGATTGGAGGAAGATTGCCCAAGGCATTTAAGAATTGTTGCAGCAGTTTTTAAATAGCTAGTTAAAGTATCAGCATTGAACAAGTGCTGATGATCCTCAGAGAGGAACTCTAATTCTTCTGAGAGTTTGAGCAACAAAACCTATGTAACAGAAATATCAGGATTGTATCAGAAAATAGAGAAGAAAATCAAACCTTGTATTTCTTGGAAGGTGAGGGCATGATGCCAATGAAAAATAATAATTGTAAATACATGTTGCTCATGCTTTATGGATTTGGGTTTTTTATGTTAGTATATTTTAGTGAACAGTATTTTCAATAGTACCTATTGTTATGAAATTACTTTTATACATTATTAGTTAATAGTTCATATTTATTTGTAATCGGTTTCCATAGTTGGAAACACAGAAACCAGCTATGATGAAAAAAAACAAAACAAAGTATAATGATCTTAGACAAGGAGAGCCAAGGCTTTTCTCTAAAAATGAATTACACTTGAAGAATGATTCCAATGGTGTTTCCTCCTACCTCACCACATGTTTCTCTTCAGTGCTGAATATATTTTTTTCCAACATTATTGGTTTCTCAGAATCGAAAGGAATGAGTGCCTGTACTTTTTTTTTTTTTACAATTTTGTAGATGCATTTTTAAGAATAGTTTTCACAAAATATGTCACCAAAATCATATGTAGTTTTTGTATTTTAAAATGTAAACCATCCAGAANCCCCCCCCCCCTCTCTCTCACACACACACACATATCCTGGACAGCAGAAAGGATCATTTTGGCCATGTAGTTCAGTACAGGAATATAAATGAAAGCTTCGTGACACCTGGTCTTTTTTCTTATCTATCCAACTCTTAATGGAAGATGTGTAGATTTCAATTCTCAGAATTCTTCAGCCAGCCATGCTGGTTGGGGAGTTCTTGGAGAAGCACATCTTAAAGTTACTAAAGTTAGGAAAAACTGTTTACAGAACTTCCACTTTCTACTAAGGAATTTAAAAAATAATTTAAGAAACAAAAATGAGCTGTTAATTGAGCATATTTTTCCTCTGTTACTCTTATTAATGTGAAAGCATAAAAATATCAAATTAAAGCTTAGAAAAATGAAGAAATAAGACAAATCTAGTCAGATCTGTCATTTGCTATTCTGCTGATCACAAACTAATTGATCGTTTCTAGGGCTGGATTTCTTCTAAAGCACAGTATTGATTCTTTTTCAGCAAGATTACTGCTTCAAAAGAATATCAGTTCCTACAACTTATCATTGACAAGCCTCACAGATATCAACAGTTATACAATATATATGTCTTTCTCCTAGTACTAGTTTGATTTATTCAGTATTTATCCTCATATAACACTTATTCTCTCACAAACCCCTTCATGTTTATTTTGAATTTTCTACTATTTGTACTTTAATTATCCAGGGAAAAAAGCTAATATCAAATCTAAAGAAAATACTGTAATGTTATGGTCTTCAATAGATTTGAAATAACTAGGGTGATGCTGCACTACATTTCTTTTAGATAATATAGTTCTTTATTATGTGACAGACATAAAACTCAGTGTGTAAGATTGGTGATAAATATACATTGCTGTGTAATTCTCCACATATAATCTCACAACTTTTCCTTGAACCTCTTTCTCTGATTGGGAAATCAGTTTATTTTATAAGGTACATCATGAGTCTTCTATATTTTCCTACATTAAAAAAAAGCATCTCTCCATGATCATTGATTTTTCTTTTACATTTCTGACTTTGATTATGCACTTTCCATTACAGATTTAGAAGATCAATTGTTTCTTTAGCTAGATTTTAGAGTGGCATTTCTTTACCTCATTCTGTACGAGGTTTTGCCCAAACCAAACCCTGTTCAGTTATTCATTTATTTTCTTGTTATTTATTAAAGTAAGCAGTTTTCTGTACAAGTCTGAAAAAAGAGACCATTAATGTGAACTATTTAATGAGAATCTTAAAAGAACTGCAAATATTTGTGCAGAAGCCCGAAAAAAAATCTCAAACTCATTTGCTGAATAGGAAAGTTGTGTGGTGCCATGTATATGTTGTAGGTCTAATTGCTTCTTTCCTTGATGTCTGGCATGCTTTGGACATTAGTTTAGACTAGGGTAAAATAGGGTGGATAAATGTTAGAACCAAGCCACTGACTTTATATGATATGTGAAGCAAGCAATCAAAATCAAGCCATAATATGATTTCCCTGTGTGGGTGTTGGAGAAAATATGGATGCAGTTCAATTGCATTTTTTCAATTTTTCTAACTGAAGTTTAAAGTTTATCATCTGGGTAATTATTTATATCCCACATGTTTTCAGAATCTTGGTTGGTGGCCTCACAATACAGCCCTAATAAGACCACCAATCAGAAGATTATCAATATTAACAACTAATCAAAGAACTGAATATTTTATTAATATGATGTTTATTGTAATTTCCCTTCAGTTTGTATTGTTTATTGTAATTTTCCTTCAGCTTATAAATAGTTTATTCAACATATCTTTGCATAATGACCATATCCTATGGTTAATCAAGTTTGTTAAGCCTCTGAATTTCCATCAGATTGATTTTTACTTTTATTTCTTATGTGCCATACATTGACATGTACACTTTTAGAAATAAAATGAAACTCTTAAATCCTAATAGTATCAATTAGCTAAATAATCATTGCTATTGCAAATCAGTAATGCCTGGTTTGCAACAATTCCAAATAAGGAACAAACTGATGTTCAAGTACAGAAGCAGTTTTTGAAATTTGGTTTAGTTTAGTTTAGTTTTGTTTTAATGAATTAAGATTAAACAGAATGTATCATACAAGGACATTAGAAAGAATTAAAAAAACCCAAATTATTTCATTATAAGACAACTGTTCTCTAGGAATGTGTTCCTGATGACGTATTCATTTGTTTGTTTGATGGAATAGATTGATTTTATACAAACTCTTGGAGATGCTAATCTACAAGTGCTGCATCTGTTTATTAAAAATGCGCTTGATTTTCTGTTGCATTGTCAGGATCACCCATTTCATAGTCTAACTAAACAAACAGAAACTAATAGAAATGCATTGACATTGAGGAAAAAGTAAGATGAATGTGTAAAGTAAGGAAATGTGGTTCTGCCCTTCTGCTTAATATTCTGTTAGGATTGTAAAAGAGGAAAAAATAGTTAATCTCTGATAACTAAATGGAAGATAAAGCTTTCACTTACCTTTCTATATTTGAAGACAGGTGAAAGATATGATATCTTTGACATACTACCTTAATATCCATCTGATTGGATACTTAAAAGTAAGTGGGTGAATACAATCTGGAAATGTGCAATTCTGTTGTTTTAGTGATTATCTAATGAATGCAAAACCAATTCAGAATAGCTTAGGTGCAGCAAAAAAGATGGCTTTATAAGCCCATTTAACAAGATGAGTATGAAGCAGCAGCATTAACTGCTAATTGCTTATACAGTCTTCTTGTAGAACTTTCAAAGTGAAATAAAGGAGGTTGGATAGCATCATTCTCATTGTACTTAATGATGAAATATCACAAAAGACTAACAAGAAAAACTTGTATTACTTAACAGAATAGATTAAGAGGATTAATCTATTTGGAAAATAGAACAATTGATCAATTCTTTCCCACCCATGTCATCTTTGAACATACTTCTGATTTTTTTGAAATTGTTGGCAACATTAATGATTAATAAATATTAATTTTAAAGAAATCATAGGTTTAAAAGAATAGTGCCAACTAGAACAATGGTCCCACTTTTTAAAGTTTCAGACCTGCCACCCAGAACTATATCCTTGGTAAGAAGAGTATTGGTCAAGTAACTTGATAAATATTTGATGAAGTTAAAATGAAACCATCAATCACCACCATCCTCCAAAATCATATAAGCCAGCTCTTTTTACTTTCTAGGCATCTTCTGTAAGAGATTACACTATGAGTGTATATATGTTTTAATTTTGTCTAAATCAATCAACAAATTGGGTGTAGCCATCAACTTAGCACAGGGTGTTCTTTTTTTTTACCCTAAAGTATACAGTTTTAAAATCACTGAATATAGAACTCAATTGAGACATGAAAGATGAATATCAATCTAATCCTAGAAAAGAAATATAATTGATTGATTATATTCCACCAAGTCACTTTGGATCCATAGTGGCCAGATAGGTAGATTTTCTCCATGTTGACATGTCTCTAACTTGGTGTTTCAACTCTCCTAACACTGTATTTATCACCTCTCTAACTTTCAAATCACTTTGCTTGTAGTCATCCTATTCTCTTTTCATCTATCTTTCTTAGTACTAGGATCTTCTCCAAACAGCTAATTCTTCACATGATGTGTCTCAATTAGGAAAATTTAAGCATGATAATTCACACCTCAAATGAGAACACTGGGGTGATTTCTTCAGTGATTCGTGTTTGTCTTCTTGGCTGCCTAGTCAAAATTCCAAAATAAAAAGCTGATAATTAAATTTAAAAAATATTCATTCAGGAGTATCAATACATTTGCAAAATACTATTATAAACAACTATCAGGGATAGAATGGAGTGAAGAAATTATTTCATAGAGTGAATATTAAAATATAGTGGGCTAGAATGTTTTGTAGTCATGAATAATTGCTGGAATGATAGCTAACAATTGTGAAAATTTTTGAGCATGGAGAAGGCGGAGCTTCGTCTCGGTGCTACAGCTGCGATCTCGGGTCTCTGAGATCGCAGCTGATATTTTCGCCCCT
>BHFT01046510.1:0-11726 GCA_004320025.1 Laticauda laticaudata
AGGTCAATTTTGTCTTTGGGGTTCCTCAGGATGGCTGCTATTTTTTGTCTGTTTTGAAGGCAGTCTTGATGTGATGTGAGATACTACACAGGTATGTATGTCAAAATAATTTTTTTTTTCTTGAATAAAAAAGAAATCCTTCTGAAATTGTTCAGAAAAGTTAAAAGGTCCCAAAGACATAAATGCTGGATATTCAAAATTGAAAATTACACTTTTTCCCATTTTCTCCATGAAAGGAAATCATCATAGAAAATGCTTTTTATACCATTTGAAATTTAAGTAAAATGAACAAATTTGTAATCAGAGTTTTCTTCTTCTTGTCTCTTTAATCAAAAGGTAGATACGGGTTTCTCCATTTACTCCTGATGAACCTCATACCTGAGTTTATGCCAATTCAAACTTCAGCTTTCTATGCAAGAACTGCTTTCTCCACACTTTTTTTTAATATTCTGTGTAACATTCAAAGCATTCAAACTGTCATTTTTTGCATACAATCATGGAACAGAATCCCATTTGAAAAGGTACATCATAATGAATTATGTTATAATGCATGCAAAAGCAAAGAACACTATAATACCGGTGCTGTAATAGGCTGTTCAAAGATACAAATATCCAGGGTTAAAATTATGAGAGTAATAACCATGGTTATTAAATTAAGCTAAATAAAATTACATTAGTATTAAGTATTAAAGAGGACCAAATTATTCTCTTTTTGCCAGGGACACGTATATCTTTCTAAAATGAATCTGCTAGAAAAACTAACTGTGCTTCTGTTAACTTTCATCATCATTTTTCTGCATGATTGGAATGCGATGAACCTCAACTAAAGGGCACAAATCCTTTTCTCCAGCTAAACAGTTTGACAAATGCTTTTCTTCTGAGAATAAAGAACATTCTCAGAAGATCCTAGCAATGAAACTGAAAGGTTCAAAGTCAGCATGTCATTTTATAAGAATCACATTTTCATGGGCAAAGGCGTGTCAATTTCCTGGGATAGTGAAGGCCACATACAAGTAATGAGTACTCCCAAGCCCCTCATATAGTATATGAAAATGGAGAGTTGGAGGGCAATAAAACTGGCAAAGTTATGTTTGCAGGAGTCTGATGACACCAGTGATTTTGTACCCTAACCCAGAATGATTAGGCAGAAAGTTGGCCTCAATGAGAAATTCTAGGCAGGATAGCCTATGTCATTCTGCCTTCAATTTCCTCACGTTTATCTGCACAGTATGTTTTTAGAAATAGAATTCATCCTGAGTTTGCAGCATCCATAGAATTTTGGTTTGCATGGTATTCTTTGCATTTATGCACATATGTTATTGCAGACTTTATGGTTGCAAAAGAACTTAACAGGTGAAATTTGGGCTTACTTCTGCAAGATAGGTTACTAGATACTTATCCAGGTATGGATTCTAATATTTGTTCATTGCTGGTTGGTTTAAAATCAGAGGTGGTATTCAGCAGGTTCTGACCAATTCTGGAGAACCATTAGCAGAAATTTTGAGTAGTTCAGAGAACCAGCAAATACTACGTCTGACTGGAGATTTTACAGTATCCTTTCCCTGCCACCAAGCCACGTCCACAGAACCAGTAGTAAAAAAAATTGAATCCCACTGTTTAAAATGTACTGTGACTAAAATTTCCATGGTACCTTTGTGGGACTAAATGAAATTTCTGTGAATTATTGTCTAAACATATAAAGAGGCCATCAAGTTTGGAAACCAATGTACTCTTTTACTTATCTATTTCAGCAATTTCTCAAATAATGTTTCTTCCTAACCATCTTTCACAATAAATTTCTATTGAGACAGTTAAAATATTATTATATTCATCAGATGTCAATATATTTAGTAGTAATAAACAAAAAAGAATAGTACAAGGGAGGGAAAATTAAAACAAGTTGGTATTTATAGATTTGAATATTATCATTAATTATGACAAGAACTGTATAATTTTCTGCCTAATCAAAATATTCAAAAAACTCACTTGGAATTTGGATTCAGTGTTATTTCTGGGAATTGAGTTAAGAATGCAGTAATTGCTATCTTGCAAAACATAATTAGCAAACCTCTTCTAACCTTAGATACAATTTGTAGACATATCTATAATGTGTTATAGAGTTATGTTACTTACAATTTCTATGACAGTCAAAGCTGTATAACTTTTTTCAGTCTGAAATAATCAGAAATTGAAGTCAAAACATGGGGAGAAGGGGAGGAGACAGGGGTAAAATTTATTTATTTAAATTTAAATTTAATATCAAATTAATATAATATTAAATTTAATATCAAATTAAATGCTGTTAATATATTTATTTAAATATTTTAAATGCTTGCTTCCTTTTGTCATCTTAATTACAAGTTCATTACAGACTTTTGGAAGAATTTGATGAATTGTTCCCAAAGCTTTAGAGTAGGATTTCCCCTGGTCCAGGATTATAATTTGTGCATTCTGTTGATCTAGTCTGGAACAATAGTTAATATTTATTTCCACTCTTTAATATATTTAAAAACATACGACAGTGAAATGTATTGCAAAGCATAATGTATAGCATAATTACGCCAGGCATTTCTTTATTCTCAGTTTTGTTTAGTTTTGTTTTTTCTATTGTACACACACCTCTCTCTCCCTCTCTCTCTCTCTCTCTCTCTCTCTCTCTCTCTCTCTCTCTCTCTCTCTCTNACCTCTCTCTCTCTCTCTCTCTCTCTCTCTCTCTCTCTCTCTCTCTCTCTCTCTCTCTCTCTGACATAAAAATAAAGCTTCTCTCACTGACTGGTCATTAAATTAACATTTTCCAAAGATTCAGTGAGTATTTGAGGAATATATTAACTGATTTCTTTGTCTTTCCCTGAGACAGGGTTTTATGAAAGGCCTCCAGGGAATTTAAAAAAGAGTCATTTTTAGCTATCAAACTGCATGTATGCAAATGTTAAAAAAATAATAATGAAGCAGCTTAGATACCGTGTTTTTCACAAAATAAGACCAGGCCTTATTTTTTTTGACCCCCGAAAAAATGGCTAGGCCATCTTTTTTGGGGTGACTTAATTTCCTCCCCCACCTAGAGCACCCCATGCCTACTCCCCTCACCTGAGGCCGCTTCTATCAGCTAATCAATGGTGACTGCCCTTGGGGAGCTTCCATCCCCCGAAAGACACTGCCTCATGGTGAGGGGATTGTGCGTGGACACTCCTGTTAGGAGCACCCTGTGGGCAGCCACGCCTCACCCCAAAGTGCCTGGTGACTCTGCCTTTGGGGAGCTTTCATCGGCCGATAGAAGCGGCCACATGGTGAGGGGAGTGTGCATGGACGCTCGCCCCGAGGCCACTTCTGCTGGCTGATTGAAGTGCCTGGTGACTCTGCCTTCAGGGAGCTTCTATCAGCTGATGTTCTATCGGTAGTAGATTGGGGTATTCTAGCCTAGGCTACCTACAGGGCACTCCTAAAGGCAAGTTTTCTTCCTACCCCACCCCGGCCTTCCTCCCATTTCTCTTCATCTCATGTAGTTCTAATGAACGATGTGAGAAATGGCAGGGAAATGCATGGTTTAAATAGGCCTAAATTTTGGGCCGGGCCTTAATTTCACCTCATGCCTAGAAATCATGCTGAGTCTTCCTATTGGTGGAGGCCATATCATTGGAGAAACAGGGTAGAAGATAGACTAACTTAATGTCTTCAAAATGGCATTACAAAATTGAACAAGGGAGATGGAAAGAGACATGATGAATTCTCTCAAGTGACTTCATTACGGAGAAGCATTTTCCTTCTCACAACACACTGAACTTTTAAACTGTTCTACTTCTTCCAATGGTGGGATTCAATTTTTTTTTTTTACTACCAGTTATGTAGGCATGACTTGGTAGACATGGCTTGGGGGGCATGGCAGAGGAAGGATACTGTAAAATGTCCATTGCCACCCGACTCCAGGGGAAGGATACTGTAAAATATCCATTCCCATCCCACCTCATTAACATGCTTTCCAGTTCTGTTCTGTACAGGGCAACAAAAGAAAACCCAGCCAATCAGCTGGGACTCAGGAGGCAGAGAATAGATGGGGATGGGGCCAGTCAGGGGTGATATTTGCCAGTTCTCCAAACTACTCAAAATTTCTCCAGAACTGGTCAGAATTTGCTGAATCTAAAATTTACTGGGGTGAGAAGAGGAAAAATCACTGATGAAGTCACTTGAAAGAATTTATGGTGGCTTATTTCCATCTCTTTTGTTTCAATTTGCCCAGCCAGCAACCTTTAAAGAATCCCTGAGGAAGTCTATGAAGATTCTCAATTATCTAGGTCATGGTTGTCCCAAAGGTGGTTTTCAAAAGGCAACTGGACTTTTCTGAAATCAAGAAAGTCCAGCTGCTTTTGAAAAACACTTTTCGACAGCACCACATCAGCTGATTTGTGAGAACTGCTTATTGTAGAGTTTGTTAATCTTTCCCAGGTTTGATATAAAATCCTGAAGTGGCTCCAGAAATTAAAGTTTTCTTTGATTTTGGTTCTATATTTTTTTTTATTTTTACTGCCAGTTATATCAAGATTAAAAATGGATAAACTTTTCTCCCAAGTTTCTATAGAGATGCTAGTCCTAATGCCACCACTATATATTTTTTCTTAATAAACTTTGCTCATGCTAAAAAAAGAAAAGAAATGAAAAGTAAAAAGTGAGTCTCCCATATTCATCTGCAATGACTAGAAGAATATAAAAAGTTGGTCAAGCTGTCAACTTGTGTGTTGCCTGCAGATGATGTTATGATGGAGATGATTGGTATTCCTGTCAAGATGTGGCAAAGGAAGAGACTAAGTTCATTTCCATAATAGATATTTACAGTGTCTTCAGACTATCATCCAATCATTACTGAAGTGATATAAAGTCTACTCAGTTTTCTTGGCTCAAAAATGATTGTATGGTTGTAGAAGATAGTCTAAGTTTGGGAAAGGACATCAAAGGTCAGAACTGCTCTCTAAGAAATAGACAACACAAGTTAAATTAATTAATTGGATGCAAATTCCAATCTCATAAATAAAAACAATAAAGGTTGGAAGTTGCACCTTTCTCTTTCAATGTTTTTGTGATAAAATCAATTAGAATTAAAACACTGCATGAAAACTTAATCTAACAGTGCTGTGCTCCTGTCTCTTTTATAGTTAGCTGTGAATGTAAAGGGAGTCAGTTAAATAACTTTCAGGGCAAAAAAGTAACTTTCTTCTCTGTTCTGTGTTAATACCAGTGAATCTCTGGGTGGAAAGTTCAAGCCATGTTGGAATCCTCTAGAGATTTAGTCTTGAAATATACCTTTTGTATCTATTGTTATCTAAAAACTGTTATCCAACTAATTATGCTTCCTGGTTTTTTGAGATAAATCAATCTGCTCTCTTACCTTAATTTTTTTCGACCATTTCCTTCACTCTGAATTAATTTTCAGGAAGAATAAAAGGAAAGAAGGAAAGAAGAAAAGCAGGTGATAATATGACTGAAATGACTTAAGCAGTATGGATTTGACCAATAGCATATCTTGAAAAAATAATTTTAAAATTAAATAGTAAGAAATTGTAAAAGGCTATGTCACTAGATGAAAAATGAATTTATGAAAAGATGTTACTAAGATGTTACTTGGAACTACTAAGCAACAATTATCTTTGACAGCTTAGGGAAATAGCTTTAGATTTAAAATCATGACTGCAGTGACAGTTTGTATTTTCCCAGTCAAACCTACTCCTTTGATCTTTGTAACATTAATTTTCAAATATATACTTCTTATTGCAGCACCCAGTCTAATACATTCACTCATGTAGAATCATTTGTGTTCTTAGTCAGAAACACAGTATGCACCTCTGCATATAAAAGCATATGTACATTCAAGTTCCCAACCATAATACCGTTAATGTTCCCTCAAATCTTCCTGATACATTTATGTATAAACATGTTAAACAACAATAAATGTCACCTTTCTGTACTCAGTGCTAAACTATTCACTTACCATTCAATTTACTTGTGTCAAAGGCTAACTGTTATTCTATCTTATACTATTATAGCTCTTATTCTACATATTCCTCTGTGCTTTCTAATCATTTCTAGTGCACTTTTTTGCATTTTCTCTCTCTTTATATAATATTCCTTATATATTTCTATCATATTCATATTTTTCAGCAATCATTCTCCCATATAGAGTATATTTTAAAAATCTTTCATTTTCACATTACATCAATTATGCTTTATTGCATTTCCACATACTTTTGGGGCAATCTATAATTCCTTCCAATCCTTTTTCCCTATATTGTTTGCCCATCAATTCAACTGGGAGTTTAATATAACTATTAGTAGTTTTTCATGAAGGCTTTAATTTTCTCTTCTTTCAATCATTTCATTCTTATTTATTTCATTTTTAAAATTTTTGTTTTATAGCATTGTTTTTTCTAAGATCTGCTTTTTATGACCAAAAATGATATGTCCCACATTTAGAATTTTTAATCAACTGAATTTTCTTCACTGTTTCTTCAAATCTTTCATCATAAGCAGACAAATCAATCATGCTTTTAAAATTTATATTTGTCCATTTGCCACATGAATACATGAATAGATTTATACATGAAACGTTCTTTTTTCTAAGCAGATATTCATCCGATATGCAATTCTCAGTAATTTTTGAGAGTCCAAAAGCTCCAGTATTTTTTTGATATGCTGTCAAA
Source organism: Laticauda laticaudata (assembly GCA_004320025.1). NCBI lineage: Eukaryota > Metazoa > Chordata > Lepidosauria > Squamata > Elapidae > Laticauda > Laticauda laticaudata. The sequence continues at coordinate 6,687 of BHFT01046510.1, forward strand.
GTTTTTTGTCAAAAAACTGAACAAAGTTTCTTACCTATTTATGCCATTTCATATAATATTTTTTTCTCCTGAATGATACTTATTCAAAATGCTGCATATTTTCCCATCTATGTTTCTTTCATCACCATTCACTGAAACATAACATACAATTATCTCTAAACTGTGTATTACGACTTTCATATGCACACAGCAACCTAGATGACACCAGTTTTTACTTTATGACATTTACACTTCACTTACTTGCAAGCTTTTATCAGCTCAACTCTGTAAGATAAGATCATTTTCATTGAGATTATTATATCCTTTTTTTTTCTTTCACAGACACACAACTATTTGAAATTTTTATTTCTCTGATTTATGTGTGACTTCTTTACCAACTTAGAGCCTTCCATGCAACAGTTATCATCAGACTGGGCCATTCATATTGTTTCCTACTCTAACACTTATATCTTTGGCCAATCAAGGCTTTTATGTTATGCTTTTAATGAAATAAAGAATATTTAGATTTGTTAGTGACATTTGTGCCACATTAGAGGAGGTATTCAGCTGGTTCTGTCTAGTTCTGGAGAACCAGTAGCAGAAATTTTGAGTAATTCAGAGGACCGGCAAATACCACTTCTGACTGGCCCTGCCCCTATCTATTCTGTGTCTCCCAAGTCCCAGCTGATCAGCTGAGTCTTCCTTTGTTGCCCTACACAGAGAACAGAACTGGAAAGTAGAGTGGGGAGGAATGGAGATTTTGTAGAATCCTTTCCCTGGAGTGGGGTGGTATCCTTCTCCTGCCATGCCCACCAAGTCACGCCCACAGAACCAGTAGTAAAAAAAATAATAATCCCACGACTGTGCCACATATAGCTTTTTCTGCTAATTATAAAGATGGTACTAATTCCTATAAGTTCCAGGTCTGTATGTTCCAAATTCAAACAAAGCCTAATTTTATCCTTAGCATGTTCCTGCAAATTAAATTGTATAAGCAAAATATATACAAAACACAATGTTGTTTGCATTCTATTGACTAGGTACCCAAAAGATACATTTAAGACACATTTTTGAAATGTCATAATATGAAAGGAAATTAAAGATATCCTTTGATGAGTCCAGTTCCTGTTTATTACTGGTGCATCCATTCAATTTTATTGTCAACAACATACTTGTGTTACCTGTATTCTGCGATTTGTTTCATCTTTTCAGTCTAGTCTATGGCTCTGAAATTTTCTCGTGGAATTCCATCTGAATAGTACTTCTTTTTAACTTTGCTTAGTTTCTGAGCCCAGAAAAGAGTTAGGACTAAGTTAACCAAATTCTGAGAAATTTATAAATGAAGATTATTTTAAGTACAAAGGAAAAAAATAGATATATTTAAATCTAAAGGACATTTTCTTCCTCTTGGAACATTTAGGAGGAACCTGTTAAGAATTTTTAAGGGAAAAAGTCCACTTATTTGAACAGCTGGAAAGATTCACAGCAATTTTTTGTTCCTATTACCAAGCCTTTTATGATTGTTGTTCTCTGCCAAATAATTTTCAAACCATTAAATAACAGATGAGCAAAGGACAGTACACGTTTAAAACATTTACAAATTATCTGAAAATGTAAAAAATAATTCCTATAGGATTAGCCAATATTAGTAAAACTACAGCAGCAGCAACAACCTCAAACTGAAAGTGTGTTCTGAAATCTTATTTTAAAATACTGATATTATTCAAGCATGAAGATATTTATTTTCCACAATCTCAAATACAACATGCCACTGAGGAAACAGACAGTTTTTTTTCCAATAGTCTGTATGAACTGATTAATTTTATTTTGAGATTACAATCTATTCTATTTATATAGCAAAATCACAATAGCAAAGAACTGTGTGGAAAATGATCTGAATGATAAACCAGTCAAACCCTCCTCAGCATCATATTATTCTATTGAATTGGGCTGCAGGTGCTGAAATTTCTAAGCCATTTAGGATTCTGCCCATCTTGACCATAAATTATAAGAGTTGTAATCTAACGTGTGGAAAGTATCTAATTGAAGAATGTGATCCCCAATTATAACTGCAAAAACATATGGACTACACAACTCGATCAGGGCAAAGCAATAGATGCAATCTGCATAGACTTCTGTAAAAGCCTTTGATTCAGAAGGTACATGACAAACTACTCCTAAACTAAAAGGTTATGGTATCTCTGGACAACTGCATAACTGGATAGAAGCATGGTCAAATGGTCAAATGGTCAAAATTGGGAGTGTCCTATCAAATTCTGTACCTGTCAATGTGTGGTTCCCAAAGGCAGTGTTCTAGGACCAACTCTCTTCATATTCTACATAAATGACCTCTGTGATCATATCAAGAGCAACTGCGTTCTCTTCTGATGATGATGCAACTGCTGATGATGTAAAGCTGTTCAATACCACAGACAATACTGCTACCCATCAAAAAGATCTTGACTGTATCAGAATGGTCAAACAAATGGCAACTTCAAATCTCAACAAATAAATATTCTGTCTTACATATTGGCCAAAAAAATCAGAAAATAAAATACAAGCTGAATAGTCAAGGTCTTGTTGATGATCCAAGCTCTGTAAAGGACCTTGGAATACTCATCTCTAATTATCTAAGTGCTGGAGCCACTGTAACTATATAGCCCAAAAAGGCATTAAGAGTTGTTAACCTAATCCTACGTAGCTTTTTCTCTGGTAATATCACACTACTAATTAGAGCATACAAAACATTTGCTAGACCAATACTCGAATACAGCTCATCAATCTGGAACCCATATTATGTATCTGATATTAACACAGTTGAGAAAGTCCAGAAATATTTCACAAGAAGAGTTCTCCACTCCTCTACTCATTGCAGAATAGCTTATGCTAACCAGACTTGAAATTCCAGACCTAGAAAACCTAGAACTACGCTGCCTTCAGTCCGATCTACGTATAGTATATAAAATCATACATTGCAATGTCGTACCTGTCAATGAATACTTCAGCTTCAACATAACAATACAAGAGCAAACAATAGATACAAACTGAAGGTTACCACACCAAATTGATTGCAGGAAATATGACTTCAGCAACAGAGTGGTCAATGTCTGGAATACTCCATCTGACTCTGTGGTTTCTTCCCCAAACCCCAAAAACTTTAACCTTAGACTTTCTACTATTGACCTCACCCTTTTCTAAGAGGCCTGTAGGGAGTGTGCATAAGTGCACCAACATGCCTACCATCCCTGTCTTGTTTCTTTTATTTTTCTTATATGTATGCATGTATTCATAACTAGTTTTTACTTAATACCTATTGTGAGCAATTGACAAAGCAAATAAAATAAAAAATAAAAATAAATTAAGTCACTTATCATTGGATATCGAATATTGCTACACCATCATTAGCTGTGATGACCTGTAGTCCTCCTCAAAATAACCCAAAACATATATTAAAGTCCGGTAAAGCCTTCAACTTAACTTCACTGTTTTATTAGGCACAGTTTAAAATCACAAAAGTAAATAAGGAGGCAAACAAAAAACCAAAATAAACTGCATTGATGAGAGTTCTGAAGCAAGCAGAGATAACTAATTATAAACTCTAGGAAAATAGCTGAGAAAAGTCCATGGGAAGAACACCAGCAAAGATAAGCCTCTTTCAAGGTGAACACTAACTGACTTCAGCAATTCTAACTGCGCAGTGGGAAACTTACATGCATAGCTCCCACCTGCAAGCCATGAGGAGGATCATGGTAATCTCCTCTTGAGTAGACCTCACTTTTCCCTGATCTTCTCCTCCCTGCATGACCTAGGGTGGATAAGGGGATGGGCCTGGATCCTCCTCTGACTGCTCAGCTGGTCTCTGCCCTTTCCCAGCCTCCTCCACCAACTCTCCCATTCCCTGTTCGCTGTTCCTCCTCTTTCTCAGAGTCAGACGCTACCAGGGGCATGACATTAGTTATCTAGACACTGAATAGTTTGTTAGCTTTTGAGGATAGAATCATGAAACTAGGGAACTCTTATTTTTTAGGCCAAACCTCATTTTCTCAGGTTTTGCCATCTCTGGTAAGACAAAATACATTTATTTCATCATATCTGGTCATAAAATATTTGAAGGTGGGAATAGCATTCATTAGCTTTATTTATTTATTTGTTAGCTTTATTTATTTATTATTATTTATTATTGGGTGGGTGTGTTTGTGTATGTGTGTGTTTTAATGCTTCATGAAGTCCCCAATAAATGCTACTCCTATCTTCAAGTATTATAAGGTACAATATATATAGTTTCACTTTAACTTACTTTCATTAAAATAAGCTAACAGTGTTGTTTCCAGTAGTAGAGGTTTTTATATTCTGAACTATTTACTTGTATCATTGTATTGTTCTAATGTGCCTGATATTTCTTTCTTACCCCTTTTCTATTGGCATTTTTTGCTTCTATTGCATTCTTTCCTGGGCATGAATCAAATGGTATAAAAATTATTATATTTCAGAAATGAAACAGGTTTATTTCAAAACATCTATTCTTTCTAGAAGTTGAGTTAGATGCACATAAAGAAGATACATTACCAGGACAATAAATAGATAAACATAGCTTAAATCCATATGAAGACAGTTTATATAAATATTGCAAAAAGGTACTTTCCTAATTCATAAGAAGATGAGAGGGAGAGGGTGAAGTACATTCAGACATGCAAGACACTGTTACTATAGCCATGTTAATAAAAGAAAAATTAGGCTTATGTGGGTCTATTTCTTGATCTCGTCTACCTTGCAGGTGTTATAAAATGTGCCACCTGTAGAGTCATACCCTGATCTGTAGAGATAGACCATAATAAGATCCATATTATTATGAATAAGGTTCTCAGTTCTGTTTTTGCCATTTTGAACAGGAAATACTAGGTGTTCATGTCATCATATAGGGCTATCCACCTAGCTATTCAAGACTTGAAGATTACATTGGGAAATATTTTTGTAGTTTTTTGTGTCTATAATACTTATCATATTTCCCTACTATTCTGATACAGGAAACAGCAATAAATCATTCATATATATATATATATA
>BHFT01046511.1:0-16791 GCA_004320025.1 Laticauda laticaudata
TCAGCATAAGGGAACAAGATTACATCTTCTTAAAATATGGCTTCACTGGAAGATCTACTATTATTCTTGGCAGTCTACTGGAAAAAACTATATAGCAAGGACAGGGTTTAAGAAACAGTATTGAACAGTATCTTTGGCCAAGGAAGTACAAAGAACGCGCCCTTAAGGAGGGTTTCCCTGCATTGTTGTCTCAAATTGTTAGGCATGAAACTTGTATTTTTCTGTATTTTCTATTCTGTGCCTATGCGGACTTGATCTCCATACTATGATGAGCTGCAGATAGGTTCCTGCTACCGTTATCCAGTGATCCAGATGAGAAGCACCGGCTCCCAACGTCCGGATAACACGGTAGGGTTCCACACATGTTCATCTGAATTGCTCCGCTGGTGCCGAAAAACGATAAACAGGGATGCCTTTCAAGAGAACCTCACAGGGTAACGATCACCACCGATGCCAGCCTGGTAGGATGGGGAGCTCACTTCCAAATCCCACACTGCACAAGGAAATTTGGTCTATTCTGAACCCCAATCACAAACATAACTGTTGAACTGCAAAGCAATTCACCTGGTCTTGACGCAGTTTTCTACCCCCTTTTCCATCATGCACGTTCTGGTCTTTGACAAGACACTGCCACACAACCCAAGGCCACACGTAAACAGACGGGGGGTACTCCATTCCAAACTTCTGAATCTGGAGATTGACCAAAGTTGTTTCAAGAATGGGCTGAGGACCTAAATCTGTCCTTCAATCAAGTTGGAACAGATAGGCAGGGGCATTAAACACAACAAGCAGACTGAAGCATCACGCAGGGCCACAATTAGAGTCAGGCCACAGTTGGTGGCGAGCTCCACCCCGGACTGTCTTCCAGGAACAGTGCAGAGGTTTGGGCACCCGGAGTAGTCAATTCTATTTGGCTTTTGGGCTCACCATCTAACAATCAGGTTTCAGGTTTAAAAGAGGACACAGGCCAATTTCCCGCTGATAATTATGGCAAAAGATACAACATGGTTCCACGATTCTCAGGGGGCAATGAGGCCGCGTCAATTCCATGCGATGTTCAGTTGTCGTCTCAGGCTCCAATTTCTCCAATTCGCCGCGGTTCATACGCTTCACAAGGTGATCCAGAAGTTACTTGAGCAGGGGAGACGAGCAGGATATCGATATTGGTCGCACCTTTACTAGGCACACAAGGTGATTTTGCCGATGTTTATCAAGCAAGATTTACAGGACCTAGTGCAAGAGAAATAGGCAGAGTTTGAGGAGAGTTAAATTACCAACCATCAAATACGGGAAGGTATTCATTATCTGCCAAGGAGACGCCGGAATCATCAGGCGCGGGGAACACCAGGCAATAGCTCCAGGTCTAGCCTAGCGGAGGTGTGAGCTGGAGCCGGTTTCAAAGGGCCGAGCGAGAACAAATATTCTCAGAGGTATGCAATTAGCAAAACGATTCATTTGGCCATTGCGAACACGAAGGGAGGCATCAACATAAGAATTCTATATACCGAGGCCACATGGTCCAGTAACCAATTTGTCACTGGCGAGGGGCGCTTCTTAGGGATCGACGCCAAATAGCTCTATCAATAGGACAGATTATTGGGCTTTTAGTCTGAGCAGGAGGGGGTAGACAAGGGCCTATCTGGTGCTGGCAAAATACTGCTTACGTAGACGGAGTGGTGAGCTTGTGGTAGCCTCCAGTAGGATAACTTTGGGTGACTCCGCTTCCATACGCACATCACATGTCCGCAAGTTTTACTCAGGGGCATGTTTTCGCGCAAGGGGACTTACAACCGTGCGGGTCTGTAATTCCATCGGCTATCCCAGTAACCACAGGGATCTTCAACAAATGGAAGGGGTCGGAGGTGTTAACCGCACACCTAATAACAGTGGTCACCGAGATACCGAGGCTCTAAGATCACTAGTCTTAAATTCATTGTGACATAATCAAAGTGGCTTGCCTAGATTGCATCACATCATTTCGCAGCTTAGGGAAGGATACTCGAATTGGGTGCATATTGTACAATCGCGTAAGGACCTGTGGCGTGTTTCACATGTGGACAGAATGTTCTCCGTTTGATCCATTGTTTCCTGTCCTAAAGTAAAATTACACCCTTCCACAGCAGCGGCGGAGTTTGGTCCTTCAAATTTCTTGTCGGCGATAAGCCAATCTCATAAGGGCCTGGTAAGGAGTGGGACAAGCTGGCATGACTTAGGACATGCGAAGGGCCCTTACGCATCTAATTTTTAGACCTGCAAAAGCGGCATTTGGAAAAATCTGAGGCACTAGGGTTTCTAATTTTCTATGCACTTCAACAGAGCCATTTACTTTAAGATACAAGAACGAGCATTGTCCACGACCATGGCCCTGATAGAGTGGTCGGGGATGAGAGGCCACATGAGCTAAAAAGGTAACGATTGCGCAGTCCATCAGTCAGCTCTCTGAGAGGGAGCAATTACTTAGCCCATGCACCAAATCGGACTCAAACACCGAGACGCTTATGGCAGAGGGAAGCACCAACAGACGGTAGGCCTCACGCGCAAGTAGGGTTTGCCACTAAGCCATAGTTCAAGCCGACTGCTATGCCGGGGCAAATGAATACGCATTGGAGCATAATCCGTCTCCTGACCCACACGCCAACAGGACACCCGGACAAAGTAAAGGGAAGCACCAGCCTCTCTCAAGGTAGCCTTCACCATTCCGAGGACAACACACCAAAACTCCTGCTTCCAACAGCAAACACGACACCACCTTTTCGAGTCTTTGCCTTTGCCAGCCTGCCCTGCTCCAGGTGTCCAGAATTATAAAATTGATTGGGACACACCACTGCTGCCACCTTGCTGCCTGGCGGACACACCACACACTTGCCTGTAAACTCTAGCCACACACTTCGCACCAGTTTGACCGCGGTGGCCAAGCATTCACACTTGGTGCCTTGCCTTTCCACACTCTGCTCCAGCAACAAACAGACCAGCTTTCTGACAGAGGACCGTACACCCCACCAGCTTCCAGCTTCCTGCCAGCTTGGCTGGCCTAAACCTGCCACATATATAGGACACCTGGCCACACACTTACAACAGAGGCTAGCTGCTGCCACCAGCCTTGCGCCAGCCAGCATATATACACCCAATACTCAGCACACAGACATACCTACCCGGTATCGGGGAAAGGAAGGAAGAAAAGCCACCCACACGAAGCCATCCTCCATTGGCTGCTACCTAGGCCTTGGCAGCCAAGAACATGGGCCACAAAACCTCTTAACAACACACAACTGCCGAGAACGATTACCTCCATAAAAAAGCACAGCCTACATCTGGCCCCACTCTGGACTGCATTGAACATGGGCAAGTAGTATAGACGTGACTTCATGCACTGGCATATGGGCTCTACGCCTGTCAGTTCCACCTGGGGTCACACATAGGGCTTCTGCTGCTCAACTACACACTCTTTCTCGAGGATGTGAGTAGGAATCAACTGTGGCGAGCAGATTGCTTATCGGCGGGCAGGTGGGCTTTCCTCCACCACACTAAACTGGGTGCTTACTTCATTTTTCTTCTGCTTGATGCAACCACATACATGGTGAGGTTCCATTGCTTCCTAACTGGGTTCAGTTAGGGTGCGTTGATGCTGTAATGTCGATCAGCTTTTCTGGTGGTGGGTGAATGATTCGAGTGCTTGTAGTCAGATTATTTTATGACTTGTGGGCTGGCTACTGCTCCAGAGGTGCTGGGTCTTGCTATACATAGATGCTGCTTCTGAGAGAAGACGATGCACAACGTGAGGCCCAGCAGACATCTGGCGCATGTGGTCGCTTCTGCGCTTGAGTGCTTAGATAGTAGTCAACCATACGGACGCGATGCGTGGAGGTAGATAGCTGCTTCAGAAGTTATTAAAGACCACCTCCGATACTGCGTTCATGCTGGTCTGAGCATCGAGAGCTTGAAGCTACCCTGCTCTGGGTCCCTCGCCCAATCGTCCCTGTCTGGATGCTCTCCCCGTTTGCTCCTGTCTTGCTCATCACCAGCAAGCAGAGAATGGACGTTCAAGTAAGTCCCAAATGCCTCTTATGACTTCTTATAAAACTGCCACTATTAAGCCTAATTGTCATTGAGGTCCTGTCGGACTACTGATGACATGCGTCTAACGCTGGTAGGTCATGCTAATCGCGGTGCTGCACTGTGGGCCCTTGGTCCTGCTGTGTGTCTTTTGAATAGACAGTGCGACTTGAGGTGGCCTGGCGCCTCAGGATTCTTAACTCTGGCTGCTATGCGTGATGACCTTGGTCGTCTGCTTGGGTGGTGCTCGGGGTAAATGCTTGCGCTGTCTACAAAGGTTGTCTTTTGCTGTCCCCTCTATGAGCCTGCTAGGAATGGATGATTAGTTGATGATGGAGTACTTAGAGGCCTTCAGCTGGTTGCTGCTTGGTGCGTTACCAGAAGTCGGTGTTGGATGGAGCCTGGGACGCCCTCGACAATCCTACCTAGAGAGCCCTCTTCAGTTTGTCGAGGTATTTTAGTTGGATATTGGCACCCTTCTGTCACATCTGTCCTGCCAAAGGGAAGGAAGAGGCATACTGCGGAACGGGAGAGGAGGCAATCACTACCCTTGAGGAGGAAACACGAGATGAGGTGCTGGACCCCGTGGCCTGGAGGAAGAATGACTATCTATCTATGGCGGAAAGGGACACAGGCTTACAGGGCACCAAAGGAAGCAGGCCTGCCTTGGATGAGAGAAGGCGGAGAGTCTGGTGCTAATAACGATCGGAGGTGCTCCTCGGCTGGTGGAAACATAGCCACCTGCTATCGGGAAGCTGCCACCTCAAGAAATCTGGCCAGGCCATGGTCAGCTGACAGAAAAGCCGACAGAGAGACCTACAGGATAGCACAAGGTGCAGCTACTTCCCTGGAGGCGTGACCGAATCTCCACACAGGAGCAGCCCCTCTACAACCTCTCTTCCGGCGCCCCTGGTGAGAGCCAGTCTCTTCGGGCGGACGTCGCTCCTCCTGTCCAGGGCAGGTTTCTGTGGAGCATCCACAGGCAGAGAAACCCGCGGACAAAACTGTTTAACGTCGGCGGAGTGGAGCACTCCCTGTGCAGTGGGGAGACGCGACTTTCCCACCAGACGTCCTCCCCCACACCACCCCAGCTCCACCTCCAAGAAAGGCAGAGAGCCAGAAGGAGGGGGCAGAGCCACACCTGTCCTGCCTGGAGATCAGGGACACGCAATCCGGACCAGCATAGATCTCCCTCTCTCAGCTGGTCCCACAACGACTTCCTCATCCCTCCAACCACAGCCCCTTCTCACCTATGTCAAACAAGACCCTCAATGGACATGGCGAACCCCAGTGACGCAGGTGGTGAAGGAAGCCGGATCACCGATCTGCTTCACAACCCTCCAGACCAAAGATGAAACTCTGCTCCCAACCCAGAACCAGGTCTGCTCCTCCACCCCAAGGTGATGTCCCTCCCATTCCAAGGCTTTCCACGAGGCCCTCACCTACACAGGCTACGGCACCAGGAAGGTCAGCAGCACAGGCAGCAGCCCTTCCCAGCTCCAGGCACAGGCTCATTATCGGACGCTCACCATTGCACCGGTTCACTGATGCACACCTGCCATCTGATGCCACCCCAAAGCCACTGATGGCCAACTGAATGCCCAAAGATGACACCCACAGTCAACCGATGCCGTCCCACTGCCAGTCCCTCCCCAGCTGCACGACCAGAACAGCCCCAATAACTGCTCCTTCCTTCCACCCCACAGCTTTATTTGGGACACTTGACTTTGGTCATTTTTCTTTTACAGCTTGTTATTAATAAAGATATCTTTGCTTCACACACTTGCCAACTTTATTTAATTAAATAAAGTCTTGGTGGAAAACTTTTTTAAGAAATGGTTTAAAGCCCTTTGCCATGCTTGTGGTGGGTAAGCGATTGCAGTGGGTGGGGCAGGGATACATTTGGATGGGTAATACCTTGGGAGGGGCGGATACCTGTTTGGGATGGTCTAGGATAACCTTTGGGATGGGTAATTAGCTGTGGGGTAGAATAATCTCCAGTCAAGCATAGTGGGACTGTAAATGGTCCACCCTCCCAGGTGCCACACCTATGGCCTTTATTGTCAAATAATAATGTAACATTGATCCAGCACATGTCAACATTAAACACAACTCTATTATATAAATGCCCTGTTCATCTGTAGGCCCACCCCAACATAGCATGGCCCCAATCTCATCCGTGTGACTGAAGACAGGCTGAAGGAAGCATCCATTAAGCATAACTACCACATCCTGTGCTTGCCACTCCAATGCTTCAGCTGGGGAGTTGCCACCAGGTTTTCAAGGAGGTTGCGCTGCTTCTTCCCCTTCACATGAGTGCTCTGTTGGGGCCCTTGCACATCCTCCAGTGTCTATCAGGTTTTTGCCCTTAGCCCATTCCCGCAGGCCCATGTCCCCATTGCCTTGTTGGAGGTCCATGACGCCTGTTCTGGCAAGACTGGGTTAGGCAGGTGCACATGAGATTGTGCAGAATCGCATGCCAGCTTTCCACGATCCTCCTCACGGTCTTGGGCGTGCTGCATCGTGGGAGAAGTACATGGAGCTGTTGGTCAGGATGCCAAAGGCGTTCTCCACCACCCGTCTTGCCTCCTGGACAGCTGCAGTTGAAGATCCTCTCTTCAGTGGGTGAAGGCAATCTGGAGGTGTAGGGCTTCATGACGGTAGGTGTCGAGGGAGAAGGCGTCATCCCCCCGAACGATGAACGTAGGGCACATCTGTGCGTGTCGTTGGCAGGGGTTTGGAATCTGGGAAGCCCATGATGAGGTTGCATTCCCAGCCCGTCCTTGAGATGACTGGTGTTGTATATCCTGGGCATCTGAAGGCTGACCCCTTGCCCTGAAGCAATCGATGTACATGAACTTGTATTCAGCATGAGCCATGGGGAGAGGATGATGCTGAAGAGCCTGTAGTTGAAATAAGTGGAACCCCGACTTGGCTGGTGCTTGAGGCCATTGTGCATGCCATCCTAATGGCTTCCAACGGTTGTTTTGGGAAGTTCCACTCTGATACCACTGCTCTGCAACTTTCTTCCAGCCTTCTTCATGGAGGGGCACTGGAGGAGCTCCTCCATGTATTTCTTTGATGATGGCCTGCACCCACTTCTTCTGACCACAATGCTGATGTGTTGTGTGGCACACTCCATCCATAACTGGCATGCTCCTGTAGGTGGTCCCGGAGGCCATGGTGGCGTAGAGGTTCAGTGCACCTTGAAGCCCCGGTCCAGGCTGGCTGGAAGTTGGTGCTGCTGTTTGGTCAACCTGGGTTGGTCAGCCGCTGCACACACTTCATTAACACATGGCTGGAGGCATCACATCATCGAAGTTCTGGAAATGCACGAGGGCTCGTTCCGAGCTCCACCATCAGCTTGTTGTACAGTCGTACTCTGCCTCTTCTCACGTCATCTTCGACCGCAGCATGCTTCTTGCCGGCCTCCTTTTCTTCCTGTAGTAGTGTTCGCAGAGCCTGTAGTGCTTCGCACTGTTGCAAGAACGAGGTGGCTACAAAGGACTGTGTTACGATTCCAAGGTGGTACCATGACTGGATGCTGTGTGAAGAGCAAGAAGGCAGATGAAGTTCCGCCAAGAGTCTGCACACCTGGGCTGCCTGGGATCTGAAAGTGAAGATCCAGGTGAGTGGCTCCCACCTTATAGGCAATATAGGTTTTCCACACAACTATGTGTCCTTTTGCATCCTCTAGGCATATCTAGACCATCCATAAATCCGAGATAGGTCCCCTCTGCACATGTTTTTTCCATTTTAAATGCTTTCTTGCTTGCCTGCATCCGCTTTCATCCTTCTCCGTCCGTTTGAATACTAACGCTGCGCGTCCATTCCGATCCTTCCACTTCTCCCTGTGGTTAGTTTACTGCTGGAGGGATTTGGAGTTTGCGCGGTGAGTGCGTGGAATGCCCTACAGATGTGGCGGATGCTAACGGATGGCCGACAGAAATGCAGAAATGGATGTCCCCCCAATGCTAGTGGATGCAGAACGGACGCGTTGATACATTTGATCGCTCAGAAAGTTTTGAAGCATGTCTCATAAACTTTTTGAGGGCGGGATGAATGTCAGATAGACGATGCCTGGACGGAATAGAGAGGATAGCAAAACGGAGCAGTGAGCAAACGGAATCGAAGCATCGCGTTAGTTAACCAATGGATGGCAAGTGTTTTTCTCCGTTTTACATCCTCTTTCCATCCGTTGTTGCAGTGTGACAGGGGCTTAATATTAATTAGTCTGGTGGCATAGCTACAATAACAATATAAGAAAGTAACACATTCCAGTTCCCTCAGCCTTAAAAATTATGCAACCTGTTTCAGGCTTGCTGACTTTCGTCCCTCTCTTCAATTATTGTTGCAGCTGAGAACTTGGAAATGTGCTTAATTTGTAGATCAGTAACATATCATCCACCTTCATAGCTCTCAATGGGACTTTTAATACAGCAGAAATGACAGTTTGGTAGCCAAGCAACTTAACCTTGTTAGAAATACTCCAATCTTTTGCTATAAATGACAACATAAACAGAATCCCTGTACTGAAAAGATGGGGTCAATAGTATTTTTTAGTCCTTGTAAAAGAAGTTATTTTTTCCTTCTTCAGGGTCAAAAGTAACTTTAGCAGGATGTGAATTGAATTACTCTTTTTGCATGTTCCTATTGACCATCTAGAGAGAAACTGATAATTGGTTCATAATATGTTTAATATATTCACAGTGGCTACTGCAGCATCGTTGGGAATTCTATTACATCTATCCTAATATCATGAGAACTCAGTTTAATTGGATGGAGCCAATCCAAACTAGTTCAGGAGAGGAGGTGAAGAGAATAGATTTTTTTTCTGCTTCCAATTAATATATAAGTCTGTAAAGAATTGGGAGGAATTGATAAGGATAGGAAAGGTATCAATTTCAATTTTGCTTGATTGTTCAATTGAAATAAAATCAAATTTATCACAGTCAAAAACCAGAGACTGAAACAAATAAAAACACTCAATAAATATTCAGTTAAAAATTCTAGAATATAAAAACAGATAAAATTTATATTAAAATCACAATTTGCCATGGCATAACTATAATATCAATTCTTACAACTGTGAAACCCACAGTCATTAAATGCTAACATTCAAAAGAGTAGTAAGGCAAAAGGATGTGCTACATTAGTTATAAAAAATAGCTATATTTTCATCTTTCGTACCTGTATCAGTGTATAGATATGGGAGGGGTATTAAAAATGCACATCTGTTTTCCTACACAAATCATAAAGTAATACTCTAGGCTTAGGATGGCCTCACTATAGCCACCTTTATAAAGCCAGAACAACTTCTAATAATATTTTGGGCTCAGTGGAGCACTACTTTTACTAGATGTTAGAAGACATGAGAAGAAAGAGGAAAGTTGAACATATAATTTCGACCAGTTCCACAATCACCTGATCCTGAGGTCTTAAAAACTTACTTTTAAAGAAAAAAATCTTACCACACATGTAACTAAAAATATCTATAATCTGAACTGCTCAAACGGTAAGTTTACAGGTAATCCTTGACTTACAACAGCTTACTTAGTGACTGTTCAAAGTTATAACAGCAATGAAAAAAGGGACTTAAAGACCATTTTTCAGAGTTATGACCTTTGAAGCATCCCCATGGTCATGTGAGCAAAATTCAGATGCTTGGGAATTGATTCATACTTATAACTGTTGTTGTGAATCAGGGTCAACCCTGATTGGTCGTCAACCCTGCGACCTTCTGACAAGCGAAGTCAATGGGGAAGCCAGGTTCACTTAACAACCACATCACTAACTTATCAACTGCAATGATTCATTTAACAACTGTGGCAAGAAAGGTCGTGAAACCAGGCAAAACTTACTTAACAAATGTCTCATTTAACAACAAAAATTTGGGGCTCAATTGTGATATAAATTGAGGACTACCTATATTATAATGAATTTAGATAGATATATATACCCACACTCAGAGACAGAGATATCACGATCTGTGGAACTTAAACCATATTATCCACTTAGCTTTTATTAGCCTCTGCTAACCTCATTAGAGTGTAAAAACTACCATTGAAAAGATATTCACATTTATGCATCATTAATCAATTTAGCCATTGTGCGAATAGGCTCATCCACCCGCCTCTCACCTACGATTAGTTCTATTGTTTTTACTCCAGACATGTTCATCGATGGAGGCTTAACTCCTATTGCTTCTTCCCCTATCGTGCCCCACTTAGATTGCTCATCCCCAGGAAATGGTGCTGAACTGTCAGCTATTACTTTGACGGCATTCTCTCCCCCCACCCCCCATACCAAAGGGCCTCCACCTCACAGGCCCATTTACAGGAACATTTATGAAGATTTACAGAGGCGAAGATTTACAAAGGTGAAGATCCAATGACAAACTAACTCTTTTATACAGTCCAGCAAGTCTAAGCCATGCCTAGACTCCAAACTACCTCTTATGGCTCCATAGGAAAAAAAAACTTTGTTTCAATTTCCAAACAGTCCTCATTGGCTGACCTGTTGCCATGTCTATTCAAACAGTCCCCATTAGCTGACCTGTTACCATGTCTATTCCAGCTCATAATTACTTACATAGTGGCAGTTTTTATAAGCAAGTCATAAAGAGGGCATTGGTACTTACTTGATACGTCCATTCTCTGTGAGCTGTGAAGAGCATCCAGAGATGGGAGGTGCTTCAGTCTCTTCTGGAACGGCTGGGCTTAAAACTCTGGGATACTCCTCCTCCTCCATGGGACTCTTCCTCAGCGTGCCCCAGTTTTGCGAAGACTGAGTGCCAAAGTCTGGAACTCATCACCTGATCTAGATCCCTGACTGGAATGGAACCTCACCAGATGGAAAGAAATGAATGGGACTGGATGCTCTTCACAGTTCACAGAGAATGGGTGCATCAGGTAAGTACCAACTCCCTTTCTCTCATGAGCTGTTCAGAGCATCCAGAGATGGGACATACCAAAGCTTGGCCTGTCCTTAGGGAGGGACTCTGTCTGGAATTGAAATCCACTCCTATAATTCTGTGGTACCCTTCTGCAGGACTCTTCTGCAAAATGAAGCATCCGCTGAGGCATAGGCATCAATTTTTATAATTTCTGACAAAGGGCGATGGGTTGAAGCCCAAGTTGCTTGCTCTGCAAATTTTGTTTTTGAGGCCTGTGTGGCCCATGATGCTGATGTTGCCACACTCCTTGTTGAGTGGCTGTAATGCCCTAGGAAAACTTTGAGGTGGACTGGCATTCGTACTTTTAGCTATGGTGGCTCTCAGACCATCTACCGATGGTCGTGGACAATTGCCTTTTATCCTTAAAGTTAAATGGAGTTGAAAGGATAGAATAGAGCCTCAGATTTTCAAAATGCCGCTGTGCGGTCTAAAATAGATGCGTAAGGCCCTTCGCATGTCAAAGTCGTATGCCATTGATTGTTCCAGCCTATGGATGGTTTCGGACAGAAATTTGGAAGGACCAACTCCTGCGGCTCTGTGAAGGTTTGAATTTACGTTTAGAGGAACAATGGATCCAAACGGAGAAATCAATTTGTCCACATGAAACACGCACAGGTCCTTACGCATTGACAATGCCACCAATTCCGGAAATTTTCTAGCTGATGTGATTGCAAAAATAGGAAGGCCACCTTATATGTCAGGAATTTAAGACTAGTGATTCTTAGAGGCTTCGAAACGGACTGGTTTATAAGTCGGTTTAACACCTTGTTGAGATCCCAGGTGGGATAGCGGTCTGAATTAAGCGAGGTTGTAAGTTTTCCGACATCCTTGAGAAAACTGCGGACATGTGAATGTGCTATGGAACGTGAGGTCACAGGTTATTCACTGAGGCTAAAGCCACCACCTGTCTACGTAAAGTATCTTGGAGATAGGCCCTTGGTCTACCCCTCCTGTTAAAAGCCCAATAATTGTCCTTAGTGTATGGAGCATTGGGTCGATCCTAGAACCCCCGCAGCAAGTGACAAATGGAGGACTACCATGTGCCTCGTATATAGATTTGTTGATGCCTGTCTGGATGCTTGAATTCGTGGCAATGGCATCCTCTGAGAATTTGTTGGGCCTTAAACGGGCTCCACTCAACCTCCGTATGGCTAACTGAGCCATTGTGGGTTCGTTGAGTATCGGCCCTTGGGAGAAGAAAACCTTTGATTGGTGAATCTCCAAAGTTTTCTCTTGACAGGTCTTGTAGAATCTGTGACCACGTTCACCTGGGCCAGTTAAAGGCGACCATATCGATTCTGCTCGTTCCTTGCAGGTAACTTCTGGATCAACCTGGGTTTACCGGGAATGGAGGAAATGAAAGCGGGAAGGCACGGACATGCGCAGGAATTTGACGGCCTCTGCCCCCTGAGTCGGGTATTTGAGATATAGCGGGGAATTGGTGTTTGAGAGGGAGAAGGCAAATAGATTGACTTTACTGGGTGCCCAAACCTCTCACTGCTTCTGGAAGACGACGGGTGGATGCACCCACTCTTGCCTGATCTATTGTGCCCTGCTGAGCAGTCTGGCTTGTGTGTTTAATGCCCCTGCTATCTGTTCCACCTTGATTGAAGACAGATTGCCTCAGCCCATTTGAACAACTTGGTCATCTCCAGCATCAGAAGTTTGGAATGATTACCCCCGTCTGTTTACGTGGGCCTTGGTTTGGCATTGTCTGTCAAGACCAGAACGTGCATGAATGGAAAAGGGGTTAGAAAAACTGCGTTAGACCAGGTGAATTGTTGCAAGTTCCAACCAGGTTGATGCTTTGTTGATTGTTCAGAAATAGACCAAATTCCTTGTGCAGTGTGGGATTGGAAGTGAGCTTCCCCTCCTACCAGGCTGCATCGGTTGTGATCGTTACCCCTGTGAGGTTCCTTGAAAGGCATCCCCCTGTTTATCGGTTTTTTCCGGCCACCAGCGGCAGCAATCAGAGAACATTGTTGCAGTACCTTATCCGGACGTGGAGGTGGCTCTTCTGGATCAGCTGGAAAGGTAAGCAGGAACCATTGCAGCTCTCTAGAATGGAATCAAGCCCAAGGCACAATGGAAATACAAGAAATCAGTTTCCCTAACAATTTAGACAACAATGCCAGGGAAACCCTCCTTAAGGCTCTGGTCTCCTTGGCCAAAGACTGAATACTGTTTAACCTGTCCTTGCTATGTCAGGAGACTGGATAATATATATCTTCCAGTTACCTTTTAAGAGTGTTCTTTTTCCCTTATGCTGAACTTTATTAGCTTTGCAAGACATGATAGAAGTAAAGATTCTGTTAAAACACTAGCCACTCACCATTCTTTTCTCATCACAAATATTGTGCCATTCTGGTGTCAAAGACATTTTGTCAGTGCACCAATAAAAAAGACTGTTATTCATAAGTGCTACTAAGTAGAAATTGTCAGACACTCATGAATACTTATCAGATAGTGTGAAAGTTTCAGTTTTAGTACATTGTATTATTTTCTGTAGTAAGGAAATACATGGATAATGATACCAAATAATAGGTACTGCTATAACTGAAAAAACTAATGTATATAAAGTTTTTTAAAGTCCATTGACAATCTGATACCAAACAATTTTGCCTGATAACTCTGACAATCAAAACAAATAAATTATATAATTTTATATACCTTCAAGTCACATAAACCAGTGATTTGTAAAATATGTGGTAGAAAAATCAAATACAAGATTAAAAAGTGATGCAGTAAGATGTTAAACTTCTTATATGCATAATTTTAATTATGTTTTAAAGCCATCATGCAAAATGAGGCTCAATGTACACACAAGCTATGTTTCCAATGTCATACCTATTCGTTGAACAAAGAATTATAGGGCTAAAAGGCATTCCAGAGGCTTTCTAGTCCAACCCGCTACTCAAGGCAGGAGCCTTATGATTGTCCAGTCTATTTTTGAAAACAATTCCAGGAGACAAGCTACTCCATTGACTAACTGTTCTCACTGTCAGAATATTTCTCCTTACTTCTAGGTAAGATCTCTCTTTAAGAAGCTTTGACACATTATTTATGGTCCTATCTGCTTGTGCTATGAAGAATAAGTCAATCTCCCCTTCTCTGTGTCAATCTTTCAACTACTGGAAGATACTTATCAAGTTTCCCATAATCCTTCTATTAAAAAAAATAGACTTACCTAGCTCCTTCAATTGTTCATCATACTATTTAGCTTCCAGACCTTTTATCATCTTTCTTAGTCTTCTCTGCACACTTTCTAAATGTCAGCATCTGTTTTATACTGTGATGACCAGAACAATACACAGGATTCCACATGTGATTTCACTAGTGTAATATAATAACACTTCTCATGACCCCAGCATGATTTTGATGTTATCCCTCTGTTGATGCAGTTGCATTTTTGGCAGCTACACTGTTGGCTCATATTTAAATGAGATTTATTCCTCAAATCCATACATAAGAATTTAGCGAACTAATTGTCAATGCTAGATTAGTATTAGATAAAATTTAACAAAACAGAAGAGGGGTTAGACTTGGAATGTTTGTGGACACATAAGGACACTAGAATGAGTCCTCTCTTTTTAAAAAATTTTTTTATTGATTTTTAAAACAAACATAAACCAACAAAACATAAAAATATCAAGCCATTTTCCATATATATATACATACAGTATGCCGTTTGGTTTACAAATTGTTTTGTGCTTCCATTTTGTAGTCTTCAATTACAAATTAACACCTTGTATTATAATCATACGTTATTTTCAACCAAATATCTTTAGAATACATTCAATATCATTATTAAATCAATCAATTGACTATACTTTCATTATTCATTCATGCTTTACGAAAGTAAGTCAATATTTTACTTAATTTGATTTTATGGACAGTTCACTATTGATCCCCAAATCTTACCTCCCTAGATCTTTTTGTAAGACTAGAATAAAAAAAGGAAAAAAAAAACCCATTTTCCTTTTTAATATATAGTATATTTCGAAAACAGTTCTTACATATTTCATTACTATATTTTTAGTGTCTAATCCATTGATAGTAAATCAGATCCACAATTTTAGTAAATTATTTATCCTTTCATTTGCTCTCTTATATATACTCATTTCAGCACATTATACCTCATTTCTCTTTTCCCAGGTATCATGGTTCGTCCACAAGGAATCGCTCAAAATATACGCAGTCAACTATACTCATCTCGCTTCGAGCTGACCATATCCAACTTATTGTCTTTTCACTCGATTTCCATCCTCGTGATGATGGGTGTTTTCTCATCTCTTTCCAGTTAATTTACGCACAATAGCCACTCCGAGCCGCTGTTAATATCATGTACAAGCGGTATTCAACGTCTTTTACTAGTATATTTCAGGTAAATCCAATAAAATTATCTCTGGTTTCAATCTATGGTTATTTTGTCATTTTTTCCAACCAAATGTGTGGATTTTAGTCCAGTATTTTTTAGCATCCGCAATAAGTCCACACAATATGGTAATATGAGACCGAGGTGTCTGATGACATTTCAACATTTTTCGGATTTATTACTTGAACATTCTTTGCTATTTTGTTGAGGTGAAGATGCCATCTGTAAATACATTCTTATACAAAATTTTCTTATATGCTGTTGACATTGTTTTCATTTTTATAATTTCTTGAATCAACAATGTATGCCCATTTGCTCTAGATCAATCCATTATACCAAATCTGCCCCAAGCAGTACATTAGTTATCATTTAACATTGTTCTTCTTTCTGTTCAATTTCTATAGATATCTAATACATTTTTAATTCACCTTTTCTCAAGTACTCTGTCAAATTCTTATCTTAACAGTCAGTTTATCTAGAAACCTTCTGGTATTAGATCTTATATCAATACATTGAATAGTATTTGTGCATTTGAAAACCAATTCATCTTTATACCTTGTTCCTCTAGTTTTTGTATAGATTTAAGTTCACCCTTTTCATTCAATATTTCGCTATATCTAACTGTTGTTTCTTTTTCTATATTATAGGATAAGAGAATGCTTCAATAGTCGATAGCCAGACTGGAATTTTCAGATAAGATTTTAGTCTTTTAGTCTTCTCCCAGTTTAACCACAGGGACTCCCGTATATAATGTCTTCTAAAATACCCCTGTGTAAAATAGTATTCTGCATTTATCCCTCATCTCTTGTCTGTTTTCATATTTCAACTCTCAGGGGTGGGATTCTACCAGTTCGCAGCTATTCTCTATAACTGATTAACATTCTAAGCAGTTTGGAGAACCGGTTGTTAGAAGAAATTACTGTCCTAATCCTGTAAGGAAGGCAAGAAGGAAACATTCTGATGTTGCTTACAGAAGCTGCCTCCCATTATCCAATGCCCTGCTCTCTGGTCAAAGGGGTTCAAGGGAGCTCTTATGACAACAAGGAGTGACACTCTGGCATGTGCACAGTGTGGGGCATATATGAAAGAAATAATTCTCCCCCTTTTCTCATTTTCTCTTGGAGACAGTTAAAATAACTGTCAAAAAATATGAATTGCTTGCTTGCAGAGAGCCTGTGGACCTACAAGACTTGCAAAGTCTCAGTTTCATTTCCCATTCTCATTCGCTGGTTGGGGTTTGAGATTGCACACAGTTTTATGATTACATTCTTGGCAGGACTAGACTTCCTGTCTCAGGAACGTCTCTGGATTTTCCCTCCTCCTTTGCTAGTTCTTTGCTTGTGTGGAGTGACCATTCAAAGTTACAATGGCACTGAAAAAAGTGACCTATGACCATTTTTCACACTTA
>BHFT01046512.1:0-15786 GCA_004320025.1 Laticauda laticaudata
GGCACTTTTGAGAGCGGATAACAACGGATGGAAAATTTTCTCGTCCGCTGTGTCCTTTTTACATACGTTTTGCATCCCTCGGCCTATGTGACAGGCCCTTTAAGAGGGACTGCTTAATTGTTTCTTTCTATTTGATGGTATTTCTCCTTTATTGTTGGCAGTAGTGATGGTGGATGTTTAACCACCAGTCTTATTGTTCTCTGTTATGCAATTTTCCAGTCCTCTGAAACCTCCCTGGCCACTCACATTTCCTACTCTGAAAAAAAATCAACAGAGGAGTCTGCTTACATTGACTTCCTTTGGGATATTTAATTGAAATATGGGAACTAGTGGAGAGATGATAACAACAATGAAAATGAACTCATTCCTACATTCCTCTTGACCCTTCCTAACTAGGTAATCACAGGACCACTCCAGGGGTGGGCTGCTGGATGTCCACAGGGGTTTGGGAGAACCTCTAGCTAAGATTCTGTGCGGTTTGGATAACCCCCAAATCCCACTCCTGGCTGGTCCCGCCCACCCTGCCCCTCCCCTCCCAGGAGTCCCTATACTGCCTGTTTTGGATGCAGGTAAGTGCAGGGCACGTGTGGAGGCTTGGGATGGGTGAAAAACAGGCCTCCCAGAAGTTTGGAAAGACCGGAAATGGGCCCGTTTCTGAACTTCCAGAGAAACTCTGGAGCCCAGGGAGGTCATTTTCACCCTCCCGGAGGCTTAATGAAAGCCTCCAGAGCCTGGGGAGGGCAAAAATGCCACCACCACCCTGCTGTGGTGCAGGAGGCCAACTAGGCCATGCCCACCATGGCCATGCCCATCCAGCAACTGGGCAGAGAACCTGTTGCTAAGATTTTTGAAGCCCACCCCTAGACCACTCTATCATACTGGAGAATTTTTCTTCTTCAAAGAAATGTCAGAAGCCAAATGATTGAGAAATAATGGGAAGAGAAGGGAGAGAATGATTTTGCATGTCACTAACTCAAGTCATCATGGCATTCTCAAAGGAAGCATCAGAATCAGTCGTACGTCTGCTGTATGCTGTAGAATCTTTATTGTCTGAGTTCAAGGGTTATTTGGCCTCTGAGCAGAACTGGGGAACTCTTGAATAGACTTTCGTGTGAGTGAAGGAAGGGATGGCTTAACATGAGCCACCTGAAACGAACCAAGCCAAACTAGTTTGGTTCACAAACTAAACTCACTGAAGCCAAACTGCAGGCTCAGCTTATTTAGTCATAGAGAGAAAATCCACAAGTGTTTGTCCTCCTCGTTTGTCAGAAAGGAAGGCAGGCATTAAATAAAGAGCAACTTGTTACCATCGTATCGTGCCCCAAATCTGAAGTCTGAGATAGTTATCTCATATTGCTTAAGATCTCTGTCTCGTTTGGTAATTAGAAGACACCCTGTGAGGTTAACCACATTCTCTTTTTGGGTGATCTGATGGGAAAGGAAAAGATGGCCCTTCAAGTATTGTTGAGCTGCAGCTTCGTACATGGCTGTGCTCTTTATGGCTGGTGGAGCTGAGGTGCAAAACATCTGGAGGGCTGTACATTATACCTCCCTAAACTACAGTATCAGCCAAGGATGGTGGTAAAATGGAGCACTCGAAATACATTGACAGCCAGTTTGGCATAGTGGTTAAGGCACCAGTCTAGAAACCAGGATTAGAGCTGTGAGGTGTAGTCCTGTCTTATACACAAAGTCAACTGGGTGATCTTGGGCCAGCCCCTCTCTCTCAGCTCTTGGAAGCAGACAAGGGCTTCAGAAATCTTGACAAGAAAACTGAAGGGAATTGCCCAGGCAGTTGCCAAGAAAGGGAGGGAGGAAGAAAGGAGGCATGGGTAAGGATGTATATTTTCAAATCCAGCATGTCCTCATTGAGAAGGAGTGAACTATTATGGTTACATTGTTGACCATAAATGGAAGTGTTCAGGTTCAAATCCATTCTCAATCATACAAGTTCCCTGAATGAATTGAAAGATTTTAATCAGTCATTTGTAAAGTGTTTGACTCTCTAACTCTCTAAGTCCCAGAGTAACTAAAGTATAGTCTAAAAGACAACTCAGATGGTAAAAGTTGTCAAGATACCATAATGGTTTACTGCCTTGGGAAGTGCTGCGTTTGGAATGGAGAAAGGAAAAGTCAACTAACCAAATTTTGGAAAAGTGTAAAAAATGGACTATACATAATGACATTAATTAAAAACCAACCAACCTTCAAAAAAAGCAGCTCTACAACTAATTTCTGGTGAAGTCTGCACTGTCACATGGAACACAAGTGTGGAGGAAAACCGAAATGGGGTTTTAGTTAGCCTGCATTCACATGAAACTGCAGCTGTTTTGTTTTTGCTATGGGACAAGAATGATTAAGTTGCCTTGCTATGCTGTGAACTGAATGAACAGAAGAAAATGAGTTTGGGGAGATTATTCTTGATTATTTCATGCAATGAAAAGGACCAGGAAACAAAGCCTTGTAATTAGTATATCTATTGATAAAATATTTGAACTCATGTTGCACCACTTCAATACAAAGGAATATTAACACAATCATGTCCTTATAGCTAATCATATCATAGTCAGCAGGTTTTCAAACAAATTGGAAGCAATATTAAGCAATAACTCACCATCATGCAGGGAGAGAGAGAAAACACATTCACTCTATCTCTCTCACACACACATACACAAGAGGTAGAAGGCAAAGATGGTACTCAGCAGGTTCTGACCAGTTCTGGAGAACTGGTAGTGGAAATTTTGAATAGTCAGGAGAACCAGCAAATACCACCTCTGACTGGCCCCACCCCCATCTATTCTCTGCCTCGTGAGTCCCAGCTGATTGGCTGGGTCTTCTTTTGTTGCCCTGCACAGGAGAATGGAGCTGGAAAGCAGGTTAGTGGGANTGGGTCTTCTTTTGTTGCCCTGCACAGGAGAATGGAGCTGGAAAGCAGGTTAGTGGGATGGGGAGGGAATGAGGATTTTGCAGTAACCTTCCCTCAGGAATGGGGTAGAAATGGAAACTTTACAGTATTCTTCCCCGGCCATGCCCACCAAGCCACACCCACAGAACTGGTTATAAAAAAAAATTGAATCCCACCACTGGTAGAAGGCGAATATTGTAGAAAAGCTGCATTGTTATATTTTATTAACTTAAAATGAAGATCAGTGTTTTCCCCAAAATAATTCAAATTAGAGGTCATGTTAGATTCCTCAAAAATATGAAATGAAAAAAATTATAATGATCCTGTCTAAACTTCCTTTTGGCAATGGAAGGAAGGGTGGGAGTAGATTGATCTTCAATTCAGGATTGTCAGGCCCGGTCCCACTGGCCGACGGATGCAAAACGTATGCATAAAGGACACAGCAGATGAGCAAAATTTCGGGGGTGGATCCATCCGTTGTCATGCGCTCCAAAAAGTGGTGAAATTTTACATAAACAGAACGGAAAAGAATGGAAAAGAGGATGTGGGTAGTATGTAGCGGGGATGTTAAACGGATGTTCATAGGAAGCTTAGAGATGACAGCGGATGGAAGCAGATGACACATCTGAAGGGGGTTCTGGGGTAGAATTCAAAGCGGGATGCCATAGCGGAAGGGGCGGATGCAAAAAAGCAGATGAAGCGGAAGCATGCACCGACGTATCGGAAACAAAGGGGATGCTGCGCGAGATGTTAATGCGATGCAAAGTGTTCACGTGCGCATATGGGGAGTATGAATTGCGTCAGCTCCGCTGGATTATAAAGGATTCGCAATGCATGCAGTCAGCATACAGGGGAAAGACCATTTGCCACAGTACATCTATGCAGGAACACCATGGTTGTCTGTCATAGGCAAGAAGAGGAAGCCGTTGCCTACTCGTTCCAGCCTGGCAAGAAGGCCAGAACACAGCATCCCACCTGGCACTGACTCTGAAGCTGCTGCTGCTGCTGTGCTGCTGCTGCTGTGTGGTGGGCGCCCCCAAGGCGTCAATCACGCTGCTACTGAAGGCCCTCGCTGCTCAATCGCCCTGGAAGGCCCGTCGAAGCCCCTGCCAAGGTGAGGAAAGCAGGCCAAGGGAAGGAGAGGGAAGCAGGAAACGGTATACCAATTTCTGAGAGCATGAGGAATGAGGTGGCTGCAATGCTGAGGGGAGAAGGAGTACCGGTCTGGAGAAAAGGCCACAGACTGTATCGGGCGACCGAAGGCAAGCGAAGAGGGCAGGCTTGGTGAGAGCAAGGCCAGAGAGCCTGTGGTAGCTTCAGAAGTACTCCTGGATGGTGGGGAGCACAGCATGCACCTCGGAGTGCGAGAAGCTACAGCTAAGAGAGTCCAGGCAGCGGCTGTGTCAAGCTCACTGGACCGGCGATGTACGTATGGCCAAGTGGCGAGCTTTTCCTGGAGGGTGAGAGCTGCGCCACGGCGGGAGAGCGCCTCTGGACACGCCTCCTCGTCCTCAGACAGGCCCACAGACACGCAGTCTTGTTCCAGCCAGGAGCCAGCGTTACCCTGTCCAGGAGTGTTTCAGGAGCGATCCCATGAGGAGACCCGCCCTGAGAGGCTGCACGCCCCATGCCGGCAGAGACTTGGGAGGACGTGGAGGATGACGCCCGTGCTGTACAAAGTGGAGGGAAGAAGCAGGCAGCCACCCCGACCGCCAGCTCCGAGGAATGAGGCAGAGAGGCAGACTGGGGCAGAACACAGTGTGTTTGGATGATAGGGACACAATGAAGGACGCAGCCACAGAAACCTCGTCTCAGCGGTCCAGTTGACAGAGGCATCTCGGGCCGGAACACCTTCACAACTATGTAGCCAGGACCGAGGGCTGCCCGACGGCCGCAGTACGCAGGTGATGACAGCAGAAGATCACAGCACTTGCACAACCCTC
The DNA here is from genome assembly GCA_004320025.1 of Laticauda laticaudata. NCBI lineage: Eukaryota > Metazoa > Chordata > Lepidosauria > Squamata > Elapidae > Laticauda > Laticauda laticaudata. The sequence continues at coordinate 4,849 of BHFT01046512.1, forward strand.
AAGGGCAGCTGAAAGCCTCCCCAGGTCCCAGTGAGGCTGCTTCTCCACCCCAGGCGATGTACATCCCGTTCCAACGGTTTCCAAACAGCCCCGTCACCACGCAAGGCTGAGCGAACCTTAGCCAGGACTTCGCCACAGTGAAGAAGCAGAGACTGTCCCAGGTCCAGGGCCCCCAGGTGTTTTATGTCAATCCGCACAGACGACCGGGGCGGGACCTCACCAGCTCAACAACCGAAGCCCGCAAACCTTCACTCTGTGTTCTTTTGCTCCACCCACAGCAGGGCAGGACAATCTCCCTTTCACAGAACCAGTCAATGGACATCTGTCATCTGTATTGGCAGCACTTCAAGTCTTGATGCAGGGTCTCTCAACTCACGGGACTGAGTCAGCTCTCGACAGCTTTCCTGAACACATCATGCCGCTGTTGTAAGCCCTCGGGACAAGCACCGCAATGCGTGCCCTCAGGAGTCAGATCCTCACAAGCACAGCCACCTCCACAGTCCCTGCCTGCTAACAGCTTGAGCGACCCAGGACATGACAGCATCGAGGGATTCTGAGAATAGTGATCAGAGACTTCGAGTTGTACTTGTTAAGTTTGCTTCTTGCTGCTTCAGACACTTTACTTGTGTTCATTTTGCTTTTTTAGATAAAGAATAAAGTTTACCTAAGGAAGAGTTAATAAAGGTGTATTTGCTAAGACACTTGGTTCATTTTTTTACTTACATAAAGTGTTTGGTGAAAACTTTGGAAAAAATGGTAGGCTTTTTGCATGCGCTTGTGGGAGAAGAATAAGGATTTGTTGTGGGAAATGATAGAACGCCGAGTGAGCAGCATAGTGGAGATATGGTCCGCTATCCGAGCTGCCACACATATGGGATTTTCTAATCATACAATTTATTCGTTGATCAAGGACATTTAAAATAAGCAAACGCTTTGTTCTTACATGCCTATTCATTGTAGGACCACTGCAACATACATGGCAACAATCTCATCAGTGTTTATGCGCACAGGCTCAAGGAAGACGTCCATTAATCATCTTCATCGCTGTCTTCCACTCCACTTGCTCCAGCTGGAAGTGCCACCGTGTTCCTAGAGAGTTGCAGCTGCTTCTTCCTTTCATGTGAAGCTTGTTGGGGCCGTTGAACATCCACATGTCTGGTGCAGGTTTCGTCCTTGCCTCATTCACGAGCTCCATGTTCCGCCAGTTCCCTTGTTGACGGTCGACAAGTCTGTTCTGCAAAACGACTGGTAAGCGGGTGGGCAGTGAGATTGGTGCAGGATGCAGCAAGCTCCACGACTGCTCCTCACAGTCTGTGGCTCATGCTGCCATGGTGTGAGCAAGGTGTCCTGTGAACCCTGTTGGGCCACGGGATGCCAAGGGCGTTCTCCACCACCCATCTTGCCCGGATAGCCTGTAGTTGAAGATCCTGCTTCTTCATGGGTGAGGTATTTGAAGTGTATGGTTGTAAGAGGTAGGTTCTGAGGAGAGAACACGTATGCACCAACACGATGAGTACGGCACACTCTTGTGTGTCATGGTAGGGGGGTCTGGACCTGGATAAACCCATGATGAGGTGTGCATTCCAGCCCATCCTTGAGGTCCACTGCGTTGCTATACCTGGCCATGCTGAAGCTTGACCCCGTTGCCTGAAGCATGATGTAGATGAACTTGTAGTCCAGCATGCAACCATTGGCAAAGAGGGATGATAGATGCAGAAGCCCTTGGTAGTTGTAATAAGTGACGCCCTGAGTTGGCGTTGGGGCTTTGCAGGCCGACGTGCTTTCCCATCTATGGCTCCAAGAGTGTGGGGAAAAGTTCGACGCTCTGATTACCACTCTTCTGCCACGTTTATCTCATAGCCTTGTTCAGTGGTGGGGCACCTTTGAGGAGCTCCTCAAGTGTTTCTTCGATGATGCCAGCACACTTTCTCTGACACCCTTTGCTGATTGCTGTTGTGTGGCACCTCACCACCGCATACGTGGATGTTAGTGCCACTTCAGTCCAGGGTCTCCAGGTTGGGATGGAAGTTGGGTGCCTAGGCCTTGGTCAACCTGGGTCTCAGATGCTGTACACAGTTCGCAAACATGGCTGGTGGACATCCTGCATGGAAGTGAATGGAATGACGAGGTCTCATTTCAGCTCCACGCATCAGACTGGTCGACCAGTCAAACTCCATTCTTCGCGAACGATCCAGTCGCTCGAGCTAGCTGCGCGGTCGGCACAGCTCTTGGACGTCTCCTTCTTCTTCTTTGCTTGGCTGTGCTTTTTGTGGGTTTGCGGGCTGGTATAAAAGGTGAAGACAGTCTGGGAAGACGGTTTGTTCTGGTGATGAATGGATCGCAGCTACATAGGCGGGGAGCATCTGTCATGATCCATGTGGAGAACAAATTGATGATATGGAAGACCAAGACCAAGGGTGAGAAAGGGTCTGTAACCACAGCTGCTGGACTCATCTTGAGATCCAGATGATTTTCTCCGTTGCCTTTTTATAGAAAATATTGGTTGTTCGCTAGGTGTCCTTCTACATACTCTAGACATACTGCAGACATCCAAATATATGTGAGATTACATCGAGATACACGTTTGTCCGTTTTTAATCCTTTATATACGAGATGCATATGCTTACATCCTTTTCTATCCGGTGCTACTAACGCATTGCTGGTGGACGTTCCGGTGTACCTTTTGCTCTCCCTCTTTCCATTTCAGCTGCAGGCGGATGTGGAGTGAGGGGATGGCCAGAGGATGCAGAGGATACAGCGGACGTGTAACTGGACAACGGACGTAGAACGTTGGTTGTTGCCCGTATAGTGTGCGGATGGTATACAGTCGACGTGCACGTGGCAGAAAGTTGGAAGGCTTTTATATCAAAAAGGTGTGTGCTCGCAGCCAAACACTTATCTGTGCAGCAGAGGAGAATAATGTGAGGAGAGAGAGTGAGAGAGGCAGAAGTGGAGAGATTTCGAGCTAGGTAGACATTTGGTGGCAGTGCTCAAAACTTCTTGCATGGAGAAATCTCAGTGGACGGATGCTCGATGGATAGAGCGTATGAAACACGTATGTAATGAGTACACAACGGATGCATAGCGTTTTCCAATGGATCGCAAGCTTTTTTTAACGTTTTACATCCTCTTTGCATCTGTAAGTGCAGTGGGACCGGACCTTACTTTCAGGTAAATTTGATCACAGTTTGGAAAGTCAAGGCGACAGTTCTGCTGGGGCCTGTCATTTACCCAACAGAAGAGGTTGACTCTTCTCTGTTTGAGGCTGCATACAAGGCTATTTCTTTTACAAAACCTCCCAAAATGTCTGCCTACCCCAACCCTACCTATTATTTTGGTAACTTTCCAAAAAGTCTTCAGAGAAAATGAAATAGAGTTAGTTCTCACTAATTGTCATGTTTATCACCCATTCCATTGTGTAAAAAATGTACAACTTTGCCATCAATCCTCATATTTATGATGGTCGCAGCATCCATAGTCATGTTCTTGTGCTTTCCAACCATCTTGCAACAAATAAAATTTGTGAAGAATGTTGAAGTAACATCATAATTTGGAGTCATGTGATGATTTGCTTAATGACCTCAGTGATTCACTTAATGACTGAATGGGAAATGACATCATGACTCCATTGCAGGGACGTGATTTTCTGCTTTGTGACTGAAGAGCTTAATGCACGGGTGTCAAACTCAAGTCGTCATGGCAGCATCACGTGATGTATCAGGACTTTCCCCTTCGCGAAACTGGGTGTGGGCGTGGCCAGTGCCTGACACATCCTCCCCTCCGGCTGAAAGTTTGACAGCCTTGGCTTAGTGACAGAGTTACATCTCCCAATTGTGATGTCTAAGCGAAGACTACCTATGATTTATGCAGAATAGGAAAAGACTGGAAAAGTAACTTGATAGTCCTAACATTTAAGGGAGCTTTTAACAGGCACATTTGCAGTTTGCTAATTCCCATGGATCTTTAGAGTAGTTATAATCTACTCAGCAACACAGAATTTGGGGGACAAACAGTAACATTGGCTTTCTGTTCTATTTCTGTCCTGGTTTGTAAAGTTCTGTTCCGTTTTCCTGTCTTTCCCTCTTTCACATCTCTATTGCTTTGGAACAGGCCAGTTTATTTCTTAGAGAGTCAGTCCTGCTCTTTTTACTGCTTCAGGAGAAAGGCAAGCTTCATCTTACAATTCTGACTAGGGCGGTAGCTGACTATTACTTCATCTTGCCTGTCTCCACTGTGGAAATTAATTTTTACTGTCAATCCAGTATGTAGGTTGAAGGGGCAGTGGGCATGGCTACCTCGCTGTAGCTCCAGTTTTACACAGATACTGATGCTAAATTTGAGGCGCAGTCTCTGAAGCCCTGTCCCTCCAGCTACTCTCCTGTTCATTTTAAACAAGCCAACTACCAAGTTTCCAACAGGAAAGCAGAGGGCTACAAGAAATGATTATCCCTACTTCTTGATGTGGGAAGGCACCCACCCCTCTCCTAGAAGAATGAAATATTTTGAGAAATGTTAAAAGGCAAAATATTATATTTCCCTGGATGAGAAGTGGAGAAACATATTTTTCTTAAAAGACAGAAAGCAGACTCAAGCTCCCTGCCCCCAGCAGATTTTTGTGCCTTTTGAGAAAGATTGGGCCAGCCGATCAACAAAGCAAAAGGCTTCCAGCTCCAGGATGACAGGATTCAGACATGACCCCCTCAGGACATACCATCTAGCAGCAGAGCTCACCACATTGCACAGTCTCCTGGGGACATTGCATCACCTTCCAGGCTTCAACCAAACTTAGCTCAGACACCCAACAGAGCCATATGACCCCTACAACAGCCAATAGAATACATGTTCTTGCACAGGAACAGGAGGTTCAACTGCAAGGCCCAAGAGAAGGAATAAAAGCCCTCCATCTCAACTCCATGTGTTCAGCTGCACGAGAGAACCATGTGATTTGGTGGTTCTGTTTCATCATTAAACCATCTTTCCAATCAGCCTCCATGTTTCCAGTGTCTTTCTCCAGGCTTGGAACTGAACCCGATGGATATGTCTTCCAACACTGGGGCATCCAATTAAAAAAAAAAAAAGGATTAGATTTTTAGATATGAGCAGAGAACTACTTTATTATTGAACACAGATGAATGTCTATAGTATGTGCAGAGGCTTGTTCCGAGGAAACAATTCACTTACAACCAACTGAGCAGGTGTACCCACAGAGATTCATTTTTGCAGGATATTTCAAAAGCAAAGGACCTATGTAATCAAATCAAAACCCCTGGCCTTTGCAAAGTGCTCGTGGGAAACATAGGGTTCCTCTATTATCTTAAGTAGCGAGTCTCGTCTTCAGAAACGTTGGGCCTATGAGTGCCCTCCCCTCTGCCTTACCCAAATCTAGGCTGCTTCCTTCCTTGTTCCTTCAGACTTGATTGTCACCTCCTCCCAGCCAATCAACAGAGTGATCTTTTCTCTGGTGAAAAGGCAAGCTGCTCTTTATCCACATTGGCTAAGCGGCCAATCAACCTCCTGAACTCCATGTACATACCAAGTAGTCATCTGCCTTTCAAGTTGTATTAATGGAATGGAATCCCAGGTAGGCAAATTCCTGCAGGCAGAAAATAATTGTTCCCTCCTTTTTACTTCCTACTCATAAGTAGAAACACTTTCTTTCAAAGCTCTCCAAAGACATCTTCTGATTTCTGTACTGCCCCATACAGTCCGACAAGATACCTCATCGTATCTTTCTTGATTTCTACTTCTATGTACTATAACATCTCTGAGGATTATTTTTCTTCTGCTTCTTCCAGTTACAGACCCTTGCAACTCAAGTCTTTAGCATCTCAGCTAGCATTCTTACTTTTCATGGCAAACTTCTGTCACTTTGCAGAAGATTTATATATTTCCTAACACTTGCAATCATTATGTTTCACTGCCTTTCACCACAGAGAGCAAGACATTTGTCTTGGGATCATCCTGGAAGATGCTGCAAATCAGTCTCAATTCCTCATGTCGAAAATGGAGCAACTAATAATCAATTTCATGCACAAAAATGTTGAGGACAGAGGTGCCCAATAGGAGCCATGGTTATGTTGTGATATTATGCTAATGAGAATTAAGTGATTCATGTCAATCACATTATGATATGATACAAACAGTGCACATAATAATATAATTGATATGATGTGCACAATGATGTCACAGTGTGCTTGACATCACTTGCCTTCCACTACAAATACCTCTGTGTAAAAAAACAAGTGTGGGAAAAAAAATGGCAGAGCCAAAAGAGGAGTCAAAAGAGGAATCAGCCGAGAGTCTTTATGTTCCCACAAGTAGTTTAAATAGATTTATTTCTCTTGAATTCCATTAATGCTGATTAGTTGACTATATTCTTCAGCATAGGCTGAGCAATAAATCAGTTTAATTGGAACTTAATCTATATTTCTGGTCTTTTACACATGACACAAGTAATCAAACATATAAAATGTATACTGACATGTATAATATCATACATCTCTCTCTCTCTCTCTCTCTCTCTCTCTCCCTCCCTCCCTCTGCTTCTGCTGGTGCTTCCTGCTGCTTGCACTGCTCCTGGTGCTGGGGCCTTCTCTGCTGATGCTGCTTCTGGGAGAGCTGTGCTGCTGCTGCTTCATGGCGGTGGTGCTTTAGCTGTGCTACTCTGCCTGTAGCTGCTCTCGTCGCGGTGGGCTGCTCGTGCTTCCTGGTCTTGCTCGTCCTGCCTTGGTCTGCTCGTGCTCTGGTTCTGCTCGGTCCTGCTCGTCCTGGCGTGCTCCCTGCGTCTGCTCATGGCTCCTAGTCCTGCTCCGTGCTTACTCTGCTGGCTGTTGATCTGGTCCTAGCTGGTTGTTGCGTGTGCGTGCGATGATGATCCTCGCTGGTGCTGCTGCTTTGCTGCTGCTCTGCTGATTGCATGATGATGATCCGCTGGTTGCTGCTGCTGTGGTGTGGCGGGAGCAGCCCCTACAACCTGGAAGCCCCTCTGATGAGGGCCATCTGGTACCTGACCAAAGGGTAGAGGCATTATGCAAGAATGGAGGGCAGGCATACTCCATTGAGGGGGGGTGCGTGGGAGGATGGGTGCTGGAGTGGCTGAGAGAGATGACTAATCTTGGTGGAGGGACACAGGCTCTACAGGGACACAAAGGAAGCAGCCTAGTCTGGAGAGAGAAGTGGAGAGTTGGGCTACACTTCGGATGTGCTCCTCGGCTGGTGGGAGCACATCACACCTGCTGGACTGGTGAAGCCTGCACTTGAAGAATCGTGGCCAGGCCGCGGGTCAGCTGCGGACAGAGGACCTACGTCATGGCCAGGTGCCGCTTCCTGGAGGGGTGAGATCCGCCATGGAGGAGCAGCCTCTCCCTCTCAGTGGGAAGAAAGGAGACGGCCTTCCCACAGTCCTACCCGCATCCACCCCAGCTCACCTCCACAGAAAAGGCAGAGAGCAGACTGGAAGGGGCCAGAGCCACACTGTCCTGCTGGAGTCAGGGACACATCGGAGCCAGCAGCATAGATCTCCTCTCTCGCTTGGTCCACACGCTCTGGATCCTCGCAACGGCAAGCCTTCCTTCACCGCTATGTCAACCAGACCTCACGGGACATGGCGGACCCCGGTACAGGTGATGAAGACAGGATCACGAGTGCTTCACACCTCAGATCCGAGGAACCTGCTCCCACCCAGTCCAGGTTTGCTCCTCTGGGCGCCAAAGGGGGGTGAGGTTCCCTCTCCCGTCGGGCTTCCCAAGGCATTCACCTACCGGGCTACGGACCAAGAGGTCAGCAACACAGGCAGCGCCCTTCCCGTGTCTGGCTGGTGGACAGGCTTCATCGGACGCCACCATTGCCACCTTGCACTCCCCGATGCCACCCATGCCACTGATTCCACCAATGCACCCATGCCACCCATGCCCAGATGCCACCCACGCCCAGTCCTCACCAGCTGCAGCCAGACAGCCCCACTTACACTGCTCTTCCTCCACCCCACAGCCAGCCCAGCCTCAGCATCTCGTCATCGGCTCTTGGACTTGACACTGTGAATGGGCATGGGAGGAAGGGCTCTCAACATCATGGGAGCTGAGCCAGCTGTCTGCAAGCTTCTCAAACACGTCAGCTGTTGTCCTCTCGGGGCCAGGCCCCCGTTGGGGCTTCAGACCAGCACTCAGGCCAGCAGCCCTCCCCAGCACCTGGCACTTTCACCCCATGAGGGATGGGCACACCTCTGAGTGACAGAGAAGGTGTTGTGCCAGGAGGATCTGGTGGCTACCTGTTAGACTTCAGTTTTGGGCACTTGACTTGGGTCATTTTTTCTTTTTACAGCTTGTTATAAAGAAGTGATTATTCTTTGCTTTCACACACCTTGCCTCATTTATTTTTGTTAAATAAAGTCTTTGGTTTGGAACTTTTTTAGAAAATGGTTTGATCCTTTTGCATGCTTGTGGGATGTGTGGGTAAGGATGCATTGATGGGCAGGGGATACCTTTGGGATGGGTAGATAGCTGTGGGAATGGCAGGTGATACCTGTGGGATGGGTTGGACTTCTGTGGAATGTGTGGGGTGCTGGGTGTGGTAGGATGGGATGAGATAAGACTGTGGGATGGGTTGATGATAGCAGTGGTGATGGGTTTTGAGATAACTGTGGGGATAGAATAACCTCCAGTCGCAGCTAGTGGGGACTGTATGGTCCACCTCCCAGGTTGCCACACCTCATGGCCATTAGTTATCCAATAAAACAATGTAAGCGATTTGATCCACACGTCAACATAACAACTCTTTATTAAATGCCCTGTTCATTGTTAAGGCCCCATCCCATGTGGTAATATTGGCCCGATACGCTTGCGGTGTGTGATGAGACAGGCTTGAGGAAGCATGCATTACAGGTTTACATCCTGTCTTGCCACTCCATAGCTCCAGGCTGGGGTGGGTGTCACCATTGTCAGGAGGTTGCGCTGCTTTTTCCTTCTGTGTGATGCTCTGTTGGGGCTGGCACATCCTCAGTGTCTAGGTTCTGTTTCCACAGGGCTCCATGTCCCCATTGCCTTGTTGGAGGTCCACGAGCCTGTTCTGCAACGACTGGGTTGGGTGTCGCGCATGAGAATTGTGCAGGATTGCCAGCAAGTAACACGTCCTCCTCACCGTTCTCTGGCGCGATGCTGCTTGTGGTGCCCGAATCACTGGAACTGTTGGCCCAGGTGGGATGCCAAAGCATTCCTCCACCACCCGCCGCCCCTGGCACAGCCTCGTAGCTTGAAGCCTCCTCTCTTCACGGGTGAGGCTCTGGAGGCTGTAGGGCTTCATGATAGGTAGGTTTCTGAGGCAGAAGGCGCTCATCCCCCACGTAACTGAAAAGTAGGGCACATCATTGCGTGTCAGTTGAGGCAGGGGTTCTTGGATCTGGGACCCATGATGAGGTTTGATTCCAGCCCCGTCTTGAGATAGACTGGCCGTTGTATACCTGGGCATCTGAACATTGAGCCGTTAGCCTGAGCATCGATGTACATGACACTTTAGTTTCGCATGACCATGGCGAAGAGGTGATGCTGAGAAGCCCTTGTGGTTGTGATAAGTGGACCCTGACTTGGCTGGGGCTTTGCAGGCACCTGTGCTTGCCTCTTGGCTCCAACGGACTGTGGGAAGTTCCCCTCTGCATTACCACTAGCTCTGCAACTTTCTTCCATCCTTTTCAGTGGAGGGGACTGAGGAGCTCCTCAGGTATTCTCTTCGATGTGGCTGACCACTTTCTTGACACAATGCTGATGGTGTTGTGTGGCACCCTCCAGCCATACTGCTGCTCCTGTTACGGTGGTCCCTAGAGGCCAGTGGCACAGAGGTCAGTGCCACCTTGAGCCCAGAGGTTCCAGGCTGGGCGGAAGCTTGGTTGTCCTCTCTGTTTGTCAACCTGGTGGGGGGTGTGTCAGCCGCTGACACACCTTCGTCAAATATGGCTGGAGCATCCTCATGAAGTTCCTTGGAATGCATGAGGGTCTTTTGTTCCTGAGCTCCACCATCAGCTCTTGTTGTACAGTCCGTACTTGGCTCTTCTCCCCATCCATCTTTCGACCCAGACGCTTCTTTGGCCGCCTCCTTTTCTTCCCGTAGTAGGTTCACAGGGCAGCTGTAGATGGTCTTCGCACTGTTGCAGAACGATTGGTTGCGCTACCAAAGGAGTTTGTTACGATCAGGTGGAAACGACCTGGATGCTGCTGGAAGAGCAAGGGCAGAATGAAGGCTGCAGGGGTCTGCACAGCAGGGCTGCTGATTCTGAAAGTAGATCCAGGTGAGTTGCTCCCCTTTTTAATAGGCAATATCAGGTTTTCCACTAGGTGTCCTTTTTGCATTCCTTTAAGGGCTCCTCTAGACATCCTTAATATCCGGATAGGTCCCCTCTGCGACGTTTTTTTTGGGGGTTGTGATGCTTTTCTTTGCGTCTGCATCTGTGTGTGTTCATCCTTTCTCCGTTCCATGTACTAACGCCTGCCGTCCATTCCGCATCCGTTCCGCTTCCTCCCTGTGTCTTGCTTTCTGCTTGCTAGCGGATTTGAGTTGCGCGGGAATTGCCGACAGCGCGTGCCTAGTGGCATGTAGCGGGGGTGACGCGATAACAGTGACAGACAAAGAGACATGCAGAATGGATGCGTATGGATACATTTTCCGCTCAAAAGTTTTGAGCAGCTCAAAACCCTTCTTGAGCGGATGAAATGTCAATGCGACAAGAAGCTGGACGGATAAGAGAAGGAATGCCAAAACGGAGGTGTGTGGTGTGTGTGTGTGTACAGAACGGAAGCATCGCGTCTAACAACGGATGGCAATGTTTTTCTCCATTTTACATCTCTTTCCAGTCCGTTTGCGATGCAGTGTACAGGGGCTTTAAAATTTCCAGTACCGGTTCTCAGAACTTGTTACAGAACCTGCTGAATACCACTTGGGAGAGAGAGAGAG